>JANTPZ010001652.1:0-24423 GCA_025593235.1 Vachellia pachyceras | reverse complement strand
GAGGTGCAGAAAGAAGTTGCACTGCGAATGGAGAGTGTGTGTGTGTGTGGTAAATGATGGGTCCCACTTATAACAACAGGGGTTCCATAAAAATGGAGTTCATCTGTCTTTCTCTTCACTTTACTTGCAACATCACTCTAAAAAGATACAAATTCAAGGAAAACCACACTGCACAAAAACAGCAAACCTCTCTTTGGATCATCAATCTTCTCGATTTTTTTTCCTTTGCTTTGTGACCTAACCTAATTTTGATTTCTCTTGCATGGTTTTGACTATGACCTTGTATTCCAAAAAAAAAAAGGTTAATACAATCTTTGATCCTTTAAATTTACCCTCATTTTGATTTTGGTTTCTTATGTTTCAATCTATTTAAAACATGGGTCCCTATAATCTAATAAAAATTTAGACCATTTTACCCCCTGAGGAAGGGATCAAAACCATTTATTTTAAACTTTGAGGGACTAAAACCAAAATAAAAGTAAACTTGAGAAATCAAAGACTCTATTAACCCAAAAAAGAGAGAGGAAAAGCCTCAGTAAGTTCAAACCAATTTATCTTGAATAGAGTTTTGGTAAGAATCTAGCATTGTTCATGATCTGAGATCCAGACTTCATCACACTCTGCATTACTTGTAAATCCTCCTTAGGTTTCGACTCTTCATCATCATAATCTGCAGTACCGTTTCCAGCATCCTCTCTTTTAGCATCAGTACTATTCTTAAAGCTTTTACGAAACACCGAATCAAGGAAGTGTTTCAGATGATCATTCTCTTGGAGCAAGTGTTTTATTCTGCTTTGTGTATGAGCATGACTTCTGGGCTTTGCTTCTGCAGGAAATATCAAGTTTCTTGTAAGATTCCTCAAAAGTTCAGCTGACATCTTTTCATGATTCAGTGCACAGCAGATACTCATCTTTTCCTTTTCAGTTAGCTCTACATGAACCTGTGGACATTATATAAATATATATATATCAATGAAACCCTCAAATATGAAAGGAAATTGATGAACAACTAGAACAACTAGACACGTTTTCCCATGTGTTGTACAAAGTTTGGAAAATGAGCTAAACCATTTGTGACTTGTGAATACCATGGCATGCTATCTATGGTCCTTGACATAAAAGTTATATAACTAATTTTGGTACATATAGAAGTTAACTATATTAGTTATTTGTAACAAATGCACATAAGCTTTCCTAAATTATCCTTTTTTAATCATGTGCCTTGGACAAAGTATCCACATATGCCTCCATCAGTTCTATCCTTACCTAACCATATTGTGGACTCATTAGACAAATGATCCACATATGCCTCCATCAATTATACTTTACCATAACCATTGAGTTTTCTGGTTATCAGTCCATTTCCTCTCACTCCTACTTAATTTCTAACAATAACTCTATTAACAAGTTTTCCCCCCTTCTGTGTATAGAAACAATGTTGCAAATTGCATAAAAGTACATATTACCAAGCGAAAAAGACAGCTTACCTTGAGATAAATATCCATGGCTAGGTATAACTGATCATGAGATTCTCTTGCAGCATCTGGGAGAACTGTAATTAATTCTGCGAATTCTGAAGGTTGGACACGGCGATCCGGAGCAACTTCCATCAGAAATGAGTCCATCGTTTTCCCCACTCTCTTAAGTTTACCCAAAGATATCCCAAAGTCGCCTTCCTCAATGAATACTCTCGCAATCCTCAGCACGAAATCGACATCAAATGCATGATTCATCATCCCTTTTGGAGGTGGAAGAAGCAGATAATCTATTGTCCCATGATCCAGCAGGGGACCTAAAAGACTTTCTATTTTGCTTCTGCTGCAACAACTTATTGTTCTCAACCTGAAACCGGTTCGATAGAGACCGAACAAGTCCTTGAGAGAAAGAGACCTCTTATCAAGCAACGAAAGCAGATTGATCACAACCTCAGTTATCTCATTACTCTTCTTTGATTTTGCAGCACCAGTACAACTTAATTTGTGGTAATAAAATAGAAACTTAGAGACTAGAGCATGATCAAAATCATGAGAAATCATTGTCCTTACAACTTTATCAATCATACCAACCTTCAAGAACAGAAGATGTTCAAACCACCAAGAAGGAGGACCAGAGCAGTTGTTTCTCCAGCTATTGTTACTGCTAGTTTCACAGGAAAACTGGAAACTAGATCTATTAGAAGAACAAGTATACGGGCTAGAAATGCTTGGCAAAACCACAAGCCTCTCTACAAGGTGATCTACGATTCTGTCCAGAATTGTGGAGTAACTTTTCGAAGGAATTGAGCATTCTTGGCACTGCCTTAATGCTTCAAGGAGCTCAAACCAAGTCCATAAATGAATCCCTTCTTCAAGGAATTTTTCAATTTGGGATATCACACTTGGTGTTCCAGAAGAAGGACCATCACAATGCATCTCCATGAAGTGAGCAGCACAATAAAGGAGGACTATGTTGGAAGGTGTAATCATCATTTTGGTATTACTGTAGCAAAATCGTAGAATCAGCTCAAAACCATGTGCTCCTCCTGGAAAGTCATTGAAGATAACTTTAAGGACTTCATTTTTACCCATGAACTTACCAAGTAAGTTGCTACATTTACTGGAGAAGGAAGAAAGAACATTCTGCAAAGTGGTTTCATATGAAGGTTAGGTGGCCAGAAAAAAGCACTCAACTGGAAAAGAATAAAAGTTTCTGTATCAAATAAAGCAAGAGCCTCAGAGTGTGAAACATGTAGCAGATAGCTTACTTGCGGGTCAAGGGCCTCTAACGTGCTTCTCTCTAATGCCCTATATCACATTTGAATAAGCAGTGACAGAAGTAATTTTTTGATAGAATGACTTTTGAAAATGCTGGTAAGGTAGAAGTTAGATTTTGTGATATGATTTATGTTTAGGTGATAAGTAGTAGAAGTGACTTTTTGTAAGAAGAAAAACTTATTTAAATAAATATTTAAGAATTAAATTTTAATGAAAAACATGAATCTTATTAACTAATACATATTCATATTCATATATATATATATATTATTTTATATTTGTGATAATTTTAAGGAAAAAATGAAATGATAAAGAGAAATAATAATTTCAAACAGCCAAAAACGTGACACTGGTTAACTTCTCCATAGAAGCTCCTTTTGGAGCAAAATTCCTTCCTCCCATGAGCTTACCCAAACAGGAGCAAAGCTTACACCATGCTTTTTCATCCTAAAAAGTTACTTTGAAGGGGTAGAACGCTTACCCAAAAGCAGCCTTTAAATGTTCAACTGCCCAATTTTTTCCTTTTTTTATTATTAGATTTTACATGAAATCCTATAAATATAAAATTGTGAAGTTCTAAATTTTTACCATTTTTCAAAAATACAAAATTTTTATTTTTCTTTAAAAAATTATATAAAATTTAAATTAGCACCATTTTATGCTTATAACATATTAAAATGCCACTCATTTTAATTCAAATCTAATAATAAAAAAAGTGAGAACATAAAGGTTGGGTTGGGCAGAGAGACACATTGGAGCCCTTTAACCCCCTCACTTCCATGGCAGATAAGAGAATGGCAACCATCATAACAGGGGAATATCAAGTACCTCCTTTGATATTGGAGTTGGCAATAAAACCCATAAAAAGAAACAAACAAAGAGAAAAAATTCATCAATCAACAGATCTCACTTTCCAAAATACGAACTTAGGAATTTCATTGGTTTTCTAGAGGTTACACCTACTTCAGATGCAATAAATGAACCTAAGAACTGTTCTGCAAGATGAATAATAGCTAACAAACTGTGTTCATTCATCAAGTTAGAAAGAAAGAAAAGCAACGACAGACAATTTCCGGAATCAATGTTGCAACTCAGTGACAAAATGGAGTATTTCATTAACTCAGAACAAAGAACAAACACCCACAAGGCTTTCTTATGAAGAAACGACGAAGCAAAAGAAGGAAGAGGAAGAAGAAGAAGAAGAATCACCTTGTTCACCATGAAAGTTGCTTCGCCATTGACATCCACTTCGAGGTCACAGCAGCAAGCTCCTCCCAATCCCATGGGTTACTACAATAACAATGAATGATGCTAAAGAAGCATGGGATTAGAATCAGAACTCAGAAGAAAAGAAAAACAGAAAGATGGTTTTGGGGGTTTGAAGAAAGTCTCTTTGTGAGTGTGAATGACCGAACCAGAAGAGGAAAGTGGAAGTAAACGTGAAAGGGAGTCATCAATTACGAACGGAGCAGGAGGGTAATGATGAAACCAGAAAGGTGCGTTTTTTTTTTGTTGGGTTGTTAGTCAACAAAATTAGCGTGATAGTTTCTAAAGAGGGAGACTTATACCGGAAAAACTAACAAGGGATTTGCTCTTCCCCCTGGAAAATAAGATTGAAACAGAAAAAAATTATATTTATTTGAAATAAATAATTTGGTAAAAGTCATAAATCAAATAAAAGTCACACGCTGAATAATTAAATGGGAAACATATTTTATGAATAAAAAGAGTATACTCTTTATTTTTGAGGAGCAAGCTTTTTGAGGATATTAACTACATAAAATCTAAATTAATTGAAAAACAAAAAAAATCCTCTCAATTTATAAAATATGTCATTTTGGTTTCTTAATTTTATAAAATATATTTTCAATCCTTTAAATCTACCTTCTTCGTTGCTCCCAAATAACAATTTTCTTTGTAACAAGTCTATTTTAAAAATTAAATTTAATATGTCCGAAAACATTTTCTCAACATTTGAAATTTCATATTAGCATGTTGTGTTAATGATATTATTATGGTTAAAAAAAGTGAAAAGAAGATTTATAAAATTAATGAACAAAAAATAAAACATTGTACAAAGTTAAATGAATAAGTATGCAACTTTTTTACTTAAAAATAAATCATCAAAATTATTTTATAAAAATATTCGCATATCAATATTTTGGCATACTCTTCCTGCAATCAATTTTATCTTTCAAAAGTTAGACAAATTATAATTATACCAATTGAAACTTTAAAACATCATACTTGTTAATTATGGCTTATGTTAAAGTTTGTTCACACATTTTAGGGCCTAGTATCTTTAATATATATTTACACTACCTCTCACATACTTAATATAAAAATCAGTTGATTTTTATAGAAGATTAATGAGACTAAATACATTACTTAAAATTATTTATTTGTGAGTGTTATTAGGCTGATTGTGGTTTTATATTTATTGGTATGATTATTGTCATCCATGAGTTTTTCCCTCAATGAATTTGATTAGGAACCATTTCTATATAAGAATTCCTTTGGAAGAATATTTTGCAGTCGGATAGTTCGTTAAAGCTTTGTTGGGCGGTTCTTACCTCTTCAATCGGGTATCTTAAGCGTCATCATAGTCATAGGCAGTTTGAAGTTTGATGTTAGAGACTTTTCTTGTTGTAATGTTGAACCTAGTGGCGGACTCAGGACTTTGGTTCAGGGGGTGCAAACTATTTTTTGAGAAGATAAATGAGACTTATTCTTAATATCTTCTGAGAAAAGTTTGAGCGAAAATTTTGAGAGTTCAAAATTAGCAAATAAGTGGGTGCAAAATAAATCACATAGTATTAATATATACCTAATTTTCTGGAAGCCGCACCCTCTCAAATACATATAGGTTCGCCACTGGTTGAACCTTTCAATGCTTGTTTCTATTTTGTTTAATCGCTTGTGTCTAGTTTATTGTCTTTATGTTGGTTGTTTGGTTCTTATCTTTTAAAACTTTATAAGTTCGGTTATATTCAATTTAGTATTTTTTATTGGCAAAAAAATATAAAAATCAGTTGATTTTTATTAGAAGATTAATGAAACTAAATATGTTACTTAAATTATTTATTTGTGAGTATAATTAAATTATATTTTAGTTTATAATCAACACTAATTAATTTTAAAAAATATAAATATTTTTAAATTACTTTTAATTTATATATATATATATATATGGACCCACAAAGAAGGGAATGTCAAGGGCAGGGAGAGGAGAGACATGACGTGACTTGTGAGGTGAAGGTGGGAACGTAGAGCCCAACAAATCCGAGAATGCGCAAGAATTACCTTTTTTCCGTTACTCATGCCTCCTTTTTCAACCTCTTTTTTTCACTCTTCAACGGTCATTTTTTAAAATTTGTGTTATAAATAATAAAATCAACAAGCTAAGAATATACATCTCATTTTAAAATTTATATCAAATTTTATTTTAGTGTTTTCTATTTTAAAATTTGATTTTTATTCCTTGATATTAACACGTTTGATTTAACTTAATGGAAAATGATGACTCAACAAATTAATAACGGGATTATTCTAAAATTAAATGCTACCAAAACATTGTTAGATTTTAAAATATGAAAATAAATATATTAAATAATCAATATTCAAGCATATTAATTATGTGTTACAGTGTAGAATCACCATTTTAATTGACTAAATCGTTATTTTTCGTTAAGTTAAACTAAAGATATTAAGAGTAAATGATTAAAAGTGCATTTTTTAAACTTAATAAATCAAATTGAAATTTCAATTAAATTGAAATGATTAAAGTTATACTTTAACAAAATATATATATATATATATTACTCCCTCCTTTATTAAGGTGCAATAGATGGATAGATAGATGTCTGGATGTATGTATTACTCCCTCATCAATTAAGATGCATTTAATAAGGTTAATGGACCTATGTATTACCTTTTTAGTTGAATTTTTTTAATTTTATTCTAAATATAATAAAAAATCATCAATATATTTATCATTATTTTCAGTTAATGGACTTATCAATATATTTCATATTCTAAACATTATTTTCAGTTAATGATTTTCCCAAAAGATAATTACATGAGCAAGTAGAAACTCCAACAGTAGAGTACATGAGCAAGTAATATTATTCTATGAGAAAAATCTTGGTATTATAATGAAGCATTTGTAGGAAATAGTATATATAGATAGAAAGTTTATAAAAATTATTATGCCACTGCATTCACTCTTAAAACATGAAAACCAAACATACACTTAAGACTAAAGGTTGTATGGAAACACTTTTCAAAATAGTTTTTACAGATTTTGAGGTGAAACCAAAGTTTCAAAACCTAAATTTTAAAAGATTGGATTTGAGAAGTTATTGTTTTTGACGGAGTTTAAGGTAAAAAGTAGGTAGAAAAAAGGAAAGAGAAAGAAATAAAAAGTAAAAAAGAGAAAATTTATTAGCATAGAGGGTGTGATTTGATAAGAAAATAATTTTTTCAAAACCTTGGTTTCAAATAGAGGTTTTTTTATCCAAAATAGTTTTTCGGAAAAATGTGAGTATTCGAACAAAATCTAGGCTTTGGAGTAAAACCTAAGTTTTAAAACCCAACATAGGTTTCAGGTTGGAAAGCCAAATAAGCTCTAAATTTGAATAAAATGGTTTTGAATACAAGAATGGGCCTGTTTAGCAATGCGGTGAAAAATATTTTTACCATTTATGAGGTAAATGTATGAAAAAAATTATCTCATTTTGTGAAAAACACTGTTGAATGCACATTTTTAGCTTTTCCAAACACGTTGCCAAACAAACCCAGTAAGTTGAGAGCCCCATGTTGCTTATCCTAATGCTTGTAGAACTTAAACCACTTCATTAACTCGTTTATTAATTGTTCTAATTTAAATAAGTTATCATTAAATAATTGAGTCAAATAATTCATTCACCGCTCCGATTTTTCATACCTTGGATATAAAAATATAAACAAAGCTTTTAATTTTAAAATCACTCGGGCGTTGTGATGTGAGAAGCAAAATAAAAATTTATTAAGTGGAAAAATGGAAATCAATTTTTTTTTTGCTAAAAACATATACTCTTCTATTTACAAGAGTGTTTAGGCTCTCCAAACGTACGTTCAAATAATATTTTTCCGTAAATTGAAATAATCTCCTTTATATTTCCTTCGTAAATTGTAAACATTTTTTCACCGCTTTCCCAAATGGACATTCTTGTAAAAGATACTGTGTACTACATGTGAACAAATCTTTAAACGAAAATTTAAACTTTTTTAGTGTGTGTTTGGAATCCGTTAGGCGAAATAAATTTACGGAATCCGAGAAGACTTTAGAGAATTCAAGAAGAATTTATGGATTTCGAGATTTTTTTTATAAACTTTAAAATACTTTTTACGAATATCAAAATGCATTTTATCTTGATTTGCTGAGAAAGACACCGTGATGTAATGTATAAGTGTTAAATTGTCTTAAATCATAACCCTTCGTTTGAAACATATGGCCATGATGCAATCCAATCACCTCTCTCTCTCTCTACACCATTTTCAACCTCAGAGGCTCTATTATGCGATCCAATCCAAACACGGAAGAAATGGCCACATGAATGAAGGCGCTAATGAGGCAAATTAGAACTTAAATAGTTATTAATAAATTAATAGCAGTGAGCATTGAACATGCTCAACATTTATAAAATCACAAAAAAAAAAAAATTAAAAAAACATAAATGAGTAAAAAAAATTGGTTAAGTACTCTTACATGAAGTATTTTTTTAGCAACACTCATTATTTAAAAAATAATTTTTGATACATCGAACCCCTTTAAAATATTTTTAAGTAGTACCTTGTGTTCTAAAGTAATTTTTTCTATACAACAGTTTAAAATATTTTTTTAGTAACACTTAGCATATTGTGAAGTATTTTTTTTGTGTGCATCTAAGATCCGAAAATATTTTCCAGCAACACCCACATCCTAAAATAATTTTAAATTCAATTTAATTCATAAGATATTTTCTCAAGTAATGAGCACTATAGAATTACAATATTGTGTTTCTAAGGAAATTAAGTTATTCGATGCATAAAAAATTACTTGAGGATACTGAGTATTGAAAAAAAAATACTAAAAGTTCAAAGTACCTGAGACTGGGTAACTCAATTTTATTTTTTCTGATTATATAAAAAATTGAATATGCGCAAAGGTGCACGGATATTAATTTATATCATAATTTGCCTCACTTCAGTGTGCCTTCTCATTCCATTCATGTTGCATTTTGGTCATTTCATATATGGGGTACGACGTCGTTTCTGAGACAGCAAAGGAGAGAAGCTGAATCCTACTTCTCTTGTTTTAAAGCATCCAAAAACCAATTCGAGAAGCACTTTCGTATAATTTAAGATAAAATTTCTCTCACGTATTTAGAATACGTAGGCATTCAATTGAGAAACCAAGAATGGTTCAATATGCTGAATATGATGAGGCTTGGTCTTGGGGCTTAATAGCGGAGGATGTCTCCTTGGCTTTTCCTTTTTTCTTTTCCCCTCTCTGTAGTTCCTTATGTTTTTAATCTTTCTCCATGCTATATGCAAAGCAATGCTGTTTTGAACCTTGGGAGTTAAAAGAAAAATAACCCGGATAATCTATCCATCCCGACAAGCTACGTAGGTTACAACTGTTTTATCCCATTCAAAGCGGGTTATACATGATTGGTTTTCTTTCAATTCAAGCAATGAAACAAATCGAACAATTTATTTATTCACGGGTTTTTGATTTGAACCGACCGATCCATTTTTCAAACCGTGGGTTGTATTGCTTTCGCATCAGGGGCAGGGCCATGGGGATTTCATTTCTCTAATCTAGTAATTGGAAAAATATTTGTGTATTATATAATTGTATAATTGTTTTTGAATTGTAAATTCTTATTTACATCTCTTTGGTGATTATATTTTTATATCCAGTTCATTAATTATATTATGCTCTATGTTTGTTAATTTTTTATAAGGTAGAGTTTAATGGCCGGGAAGCATATTAGCATTACCTTGCAGTTCGATATTATTTTTATGGTTAGATAAGAATATTTTTATATATTTCAGTTAAATATTATTATTTAATTTGGAATCGGTCTGAACTAGGAGTTGACCTGATTTGGACCATTATTTCAATACTTTCATTGATTCGCCTAATTTGTTGCCCCTTGATCTAATTTGACTTTATTCAATATGTGCTTTGAAACATTAATAAAATTTCAGACAGGTTTCAAGGATCAGAAAAAATCACCACAAAATCCCTGAAAAATTATGAAATTGGATGTGGGTCTCGTGTAACTTGGGTTAGATTAATGACATATGTGGAAAAAAAATATTGTGACCCTCTTCTCCTTCACATATTTATCTCTAGATTTCAATTCATATAACAATTGAGTGTTTGGACCGTTAAATAGGGCATTACTCCTATGTGAATACTTCGAGGGAGATTATGCACAATAACCCTATAATTAATTGGGAATGACATTGGAAAAAAAGGTTGATTAAATGATGAGATAAATCCAAAATTCACTTTATCCCTTGTATTCACTAATCTAAATCTTACAATCTTTGAGCATAATACTTGTCTCTTTACTTGATTTCCACTCAGTCTCTTCATTTGATTGGCATCAAATTTCAAATTTGAGGGAAACTAAAGGGTCCATACTTGCACTTTGTTCTTAAATTTTGGTATCAGAGTTTGCTCGGGTTTGAAACATATTTTTGTGAGAATATGTTTGAGGATGAACCCCTTATAGAAAGAGGGAATGGTACATCCAAAGGCTAAGGTCACTACGTTGTGTAATTTATTTGTTTGGAGCCACTGAGCTGTTGAATATTGTTGTTGGAGAAACACTTGTCATAATCATTTTGAAAAAATTACCCAGAGGTTTCAAACAATAGAATTAACCACAAAATGGTCCCAAAGATTATGTTATATATTTTTTTACCTTTTTTATCTTAATATTTTTTACAAAGTATGATAACAACTTATTTTTTTGCTTTTAATAATATCTCCATCTGGATGCTTATGTCAATTCACTCATGTCGAATAACAATCTTTTCAAACTATTGACAGCTTTTTCAAAAAGAATGATAAGTGTTTATATGCTATTGACAACTTCTCCCGGGTGCTTCTGTTGCTCCGTTAAATTGGTTGATAACTTTTGGTAGGGTATTAATAACTTCGTGATGTAATGACAACTTAAGAGTAAATTCATCTTTTACGTCAATTTCTAAAATCCCATATTCATACTTATACTATTTTTGACAAGTTTGATACCTATCTATCATTTCCTTTATTCATGTCATCAAACGGGGTTTCAGAAGTTCAAAGGCTACTTTCCAAGGATTTATCTCGAAGGAAATGAAGGTAGAAATGGAAGATTTGGTGTATAAGCTTCAAATTTGGCCCCTATGACTAGGAGCAGCAATGAGAAGGATATTTGGCTCCATCTCCATAGTTATATGTGGGAGTTTTGAGAGATAGAAGGAGATTAAGGAACAAAAAAGCACTCTAATTCAAAGTCCAAGGAGGAGACGAGGGGTTGCTTGATGAAAAGGAGTTTGGCATTTCTTTTCCTTTTTTCCAGAACTTGAAGGAGGGAGACAGAAAGAGGGGGGGGGGGAGAGGATGAGGTGTAATGATGCAGTGGAAAAGTCAAAGGTACACGTTGATGCCCAGTAAGCATTTTTGATGCTTAAATTTAACATTTTTTTAAAGTCAATGGTGATATTGATAGTAAAATATTTAAAATTTTTCAAGCAATATTTCTTCTATTTAAAACTTTTAGGATCACATCACAAAAAAAAAAAGATATTGGGACTAAAATGAATACTCATAAACGAATATTTTTGGAATCAAAATGAACTTTAACCCCTTTAAATATTGGGATTTTGTGTTTTTCTTGCTTAATATGGAACATGAATATTGGCATTGTGCTTGGTCGAGGAAAGGAAGGGGAGTGATTTTGTGTTTTTTACTTATTTAGTGCTTGTTTGGTTAAGCAGCAGGAATTCAAATAAAACGTTTGAACCCAAAGGAATGATTATGAAGTTAATTTTTGTTATTTTTATATAATCACAACTACAAATTCCGGTGAGATTTCCATAACAAAATTTTCTACAATCTACCATCTACTTTCTCCTAAATTCTCTTCATAATATTCTCTCCGCATATTTTTCTGTTATTTTTTAAACTGAAAAATTTAAATGATATTATTTCAAGTTTAGTTCTTATTATTAAATCCATATCTTCTTTTTTTTTTGTCATTTTTTTTTGATACAATTTTTTTTTTTGTCATTATACATACATATGTGATTTTAATAATTGAAATCCAAACCTAATCAAAGTGTCTTGACCAAATCCAAACGGACCCCAAGTTTATCCGATTTGCGGAGAGGCCCAGTCGGCGAGCCCGCAGCCCCGAACCGGAGTCGTTGACTCGTTTATCAACCCAATAAGGTTGCTTCTCTCATTCCCTTTCTCAGTTTCTGACTGTTGCTGCGTAAGAGACGGAGCAACAGAGGAATCATACTTTCGATTAATTGATTGAATAAGTTCAACGGGCGAAGCTAACAAGCAAACCAATTTCCTCGATCGCTTCGTCAATTCTGAATAGTTGGTGTTTAAGGAGAATACCCACAAAATGTTAGAGAAGATCGGGTTGCCGCCAAAACCATCACTGCGAGGGAATACTTGGGTGGTGGATGCCACACACTGTCAGGGATGCTTATCTCAGTTTACCTTCATCAATCGCAAGGTTCCATTTTCGCAATTCCATGATCGTTAATTTTTTTTTTTTTCATATATTTATAAATTGAATTGGTCTGAGTTCTGTTTCGAGTTACCCACGATCCGGTTGTTTTCTCTGTTTCCATCTTTCGTTTTGGATTGATTTAAAAACATTTGTACAGAGGAAACTCTTGGTTTTTGTTTCCTTAAGGGTTTAGAGCTTATGCGGGACATCGGATTCGCTATGCCATTTGCAGGAAACTCTTAATCCACTTTACTTCAACGTCTCAGTTATTTAGATTTCACTTCTTATTGACTAATGTATTCTCAGAGGGAATATGGGAAGTGTAGAGTTTTGATTTCACTTGGTTCTTTCACTCTTTAATTTTCT
Source organism: Vachellia pachyceras (assembly GCA_025593235.1). Classification (NCBI taxonomy): domain Eukaryota; kingdom Viridiplantae; phylum Streptophyta; class Magnoliopsida; order Fabales; family Fabaceae; genus Vachellia; species Vachellia pachyceras. The sequence continues at coordinate 11,534 of JANTPZ010001652.1, read as the reverse complement.
TAAGATATCTCTTGGGTCTTCAAGATGCCTTCCTCTTACCTTTTTAAATTTTGATGGGCCCCCCAAGAGACAAGGTTGATTCTTGAGGATCCAGGGAGGAATTGTAAAGGAACACTTAGAGGAGGGAAATATGTAACTGATTTGGGTTTTTGGTTGGGTGTGGGCAGGAAACATGTGGACTTTCTGGAATGGGCATGAGTGTAATTCTGTTAGCTATGGTATGGGAATGGGTGGGAAAAATTCTGGAGTAAGCTGAGAGCAGATAGCTAGAGTGTTGATAGGAACTGTTTTTTTGGGCTATTTTCTGGGGGTTTTGGCTGTTTGCCAGGTGCAACTGTGCTGTTGAGCTTTCTTGCTTGGTGTTTGGTTATTGAACTTTCTAATTCCATAAAGAACCAATTCACTGTTTTAGTGAAATTAGAAACAAAAAGATACAGAAGCATGCCTAAAGTTCCTGGAGTTTCATGAATTATGATTGCATTGCAATCTAAAGTTTCATCGAATCAGAGTATAGAATAGTATGCATGCCGATTTCATAATTTTATTGAAACACTAGCTGTTGATATATTTTGTTTGTTAATTGATTGCCTTTAAAGGATGTTGCAAAGGAAAACCAATTTAGGTATTATGGCAGTAAATAATTTCTTGTTAATGTATTATTTTTTTATTTTATTAGATTTTGATGGAACATGACGTCAATTCTTTGTTTAAAATTTAATTTTCTTGGTTTTTTTTAATTGTTTTAGCATCACTGTAGACGGTGTGGAGGATTGTTTTGCAACAGCTGTACCCAGCTTAGAATGGTTTTACGTGGACAAGGCGATTCACCTGTTCGTATTTGCGAACCTTGTAAGAAGCTAGAAGAGGCAGCACGATTTGAGCTGCGACAGGGACGCAGAGTTGGCAGAGGTAGTTCCTATTTTTCATGGTTTTTAAATTGTGCCCTTTTACTTTAAAGAATCAATTAATTTCTTTTTTACTTGCGTTATAGCTTCATTGTTTCATCCTTTTGAATGCTCAATTGTATTTTCTTTTAGGGAGCTCGAAATCAATACCTAGAGATGAAGATGAAGTTTTGAACCAGATTCTTGGCCATAATGGAGAGAAATCTTTTTCATCAGTAAATCATTCAACCAATAGCACAATTGTTCACAGTCAAACATCAGTCAGCAGTGCATCCTCTTCAAGTGCCATGGTACATGCCAATCCGGGTTTTGGTGAGATCCAAAAAACTATCTCAAATGATGATATCAGTAATCTGGGGGTTGATGTGGGATCCACCAGTCCTGATGATTTGCGCCAAAAGGCTTTGGAGGAAAAGAAGAAATATAAGATTCTGAAGGGGGATGGCAAATCTGAGGAGGCCCTTAGGGCTTTTAAGAGAGGTAAGGAGCTTGCAGGCTGATACCTTGGAAATTCAATTAAGAAAGATTCGAAAGAAAAATTCATCCTCTGTTAACATGTCTGATGTGTCAAAAAGAGATATTTCTTTAGAACTTGGGAAGAAAACCAAGTCACTTCCTCATATGGATAAAGAGAAGCATGATCTTACTTCTGAACTTAGAGAGCTTGGGTGGTCTGATTTGGATCTTCAGGATGGAGATAGGAAGCCAGCAAACTTGAGTCTGGAGGGTGAACTATCATCTATTATGGGAGATATACACCCAAAGAGCAGTGAAGACAAGGGCAGTAGAATTGACAAGACCCAGGTTGTTTCTCTTAAGAAAAAGGCTCTTGCACTGAAGCGAGAGGGAAAGCTTGCAGAGGCCAAGGAAGAATTAAAGAGAGCTAAAGTATTAGAAAAGCAACTGGAAGAACAGGAATTGCTGGCGGAAGCTGAAGATTCTGATGATGAGCTATCAGCACTAATTCGTGGCATGGACAATAATGAGGAAGTATCTTTAAATTCTCATGATCGTGACCATAACTTTGATTTTGATAACCTTTTGAGAATGTCTGATAACCTTGATGGCAATTTTGAAGTGACTGATGATGATATGTTGGACCCTGAAATAGCTGTTGCTTTGAAATCATTAGGATGGGCTGAAGATTCTAATACTTCTGAAAATATAGCATCTGAGTATCGGCCTCTTGAGACAGAGGCATTGGTTAGTGAAATTCAATCTTTGAAAAGAGAGGCTCTTAAACAAAAGAGGGAAGGTAATACTGAAGAAGCAATGACATATTTGAAAAAGGCAAAGTTATTAGAAAGGGACCTTAACAGTTCTGGGTCTCAAGAGAACAATAATATGGCACAAAAATCCATTGCTGCCACTAAAGGTGTTAGCTCTCAAATTGCCGGTAAAGGATCAGAATTTATTGAAGTGGGTGAGGGAAATATTAATTCCATGAACACTGATGATGCACCAAAAAGTCGATTAATGATTCAGAAAGAACTTTTGAATTTAAAGAAGAAGGCTCTTGCATTGAGAAGGGAAGGGAAAATGAATGAGGCAGAAGAAGAATTGAAAAAGGGTGCAGCTCTTGAGCATCAGCTGGAGAAGATGGATAAGGGTGAAAATTTCAATGGATCTCAGTTGAAAATTGATCGTAGTGGTCCACATTCAGCACACCAACTTCCCGATATTCATAAAGATTTGCCACTTGGGGAAGGAGGAGAGGAACAAGTGACAGACCGAGATTTGTCTGATCCATCATATCTTTCAATCCTTAAGGACTTGGGTTGGAATGATGATGATGAAAATGAGCCTCCTAATTCTTTGACCAAGCCTTCAAAGAAAGATGGCTATCAATCTGTGCTGATCAATGATGTTTCTCAAAGCCAGCATTCTACAAATATGTTGGCAGGAGCAGAAAAAAGAAGTAAAATTGAAATTCAAAGAGAACTCTTGGGCTTAAAAAGAAAGGCTCTTGCTCTTAGGCGTGAAGGGAAGGTGGAGGAAGCTGAGGAAGTGCTCAAAATGGCAAAAGAACAGGAAAGCAAGTTAGCTGAAATGGAAACTCCAAATAAAGAATTGCAAGTTGAGGCTCTTAGTAATGGCAAAATCTTTAATCCTCCAGTTGCAAGTGCTGTTGAAGAAGGAAGTCTTGAAGTAGTTACAGAAGTGGATATGCATGACCCAGGGTTGAATTCAATGCTTAACACTCTTGGGTGGAAGGATGAAGAGTCTGAAGCAGGATCCACAAAAGAAGTGCCAGTTAAGAAAACCGCCAGTGGTTCTGTACTGGATTCTTCTTCTGGCATTTCTAGTGAAGCTTCCAGGAGCAAGAGAGAGATTCAAAAAGAACTCTTAGCATTGAAAAGGAAGGCTCTTGCTCTTAAACGTAATGGAGAAGTTGAAGAGGCAGAGGAAGTTTTGAGCATGGCAAAGCATTTGGAAGCCCAGATGGAAGATATAGAGAACCAGAACAAGGAATTTCCCCTTGATGTTTCCAACCTTGAAAAACCTGGTTTTCCTGCATCGACTGACTTTTATGCTAAGCGTGGGAGTCCGGGTGCTGCAATGGAAGTTGATAGTGATTCGCCTTCATCAGTTCTTGGTCTATTGCCTAAGGAGACTAGTCCCTCAAATGAAAATGTTAGTCATAATACTTCAGCTAAATACTCCTTGAATTCATCAGATTTATTTAGCAGTGATACTGGGAGCAGTTCTGAATTATTTGCTCAAAAACAAAGAGAAGAATCTATGATTGGGTCAGCTAATTTGCCTCAACGAGTCCCTCCTATTTGTTCGAACTCTTCCCTGTCTCTTAATGAAAATGTTACAATTAATAAAACAGAAGAATTTGCTGCCGCACATGAAAGGCCAAGCACAAGTGAGGCAGCTGCTGATCCAGATCATTCTGCCAAGAGAAATTTTTCCAATCATCAAGAAATTTTGGCTCATAAAAGGAAGGCTGTTGCTTTGAAAAGAGAAGGGAAACTAGCAGAAGCTCGGGAGGAACTCCGTCAGGCAAAACTATTGGAAAAGAGCTTGGAGAACAATATGCAGCCGAAAGCTGCGTCCAACATGCATTCCAATGTTTCTAAGGAACAGAAAAAGGGTCCATCAAATGTTGCTGGGAAACCGTTGTCTAGTCGAGATCGTTTCAAGTTGCAGCAGGAATCTTTGGGGCACAAACGTCAAGCCTTAAAGTTCAGGAGAGAAGGCCGGATGGAGGAAGCGGAAGCTGAGTTTGAAAGGGCAAAGGCACTTGAAATCCAGTTGGAGGAGCTGGGAGCTCATGATTATGGTAAATCTTCCAGTTTGCCAGATGCTGTAGATGATGTGTCTGTTGAGGATTTTCTAGATCCTCAACTATTGTCTGCTCTGAAAGCAGTTGGACTTGAAGATGTTGGTGTTGTATCAAAAGGTCCAGAAAAACAAGAGATTAAGAAGCTCAATGTTGCCAAGACTGCAAACCCCAACGAAGAGAGAATTCAGCTAGAAGAAAGAATCAAAGCAGAAAAAGTGAAGGCTGTAAATTTGAAGCGTTCAGGAAAACAAGCTGAGGCCTTAGATGCTCTTCGACGGGCCAAGTTGTATGAAAAGAAGCTGAATTCCCTAACGTCCAGTTAAAGAAGGAAGCACTCCAACTTTTGGGTTGGAAATTCTTGTTCTAGCTGTTAACGTTTATGGTGGAAAATTACTTGTGTGAATTGTTTTGAAGGTGAACTAGGAGTTGTACAAGAGGTTGCTTGTTCAATAAAATCCATGTAGAGTTCACTGTGTTTATGAATATCATATGAAATATACAACCATTCATGAATAGATGTGGTTTTAACGTGTGGAGATATGATGTTCTCTTGCGTGTTTCTATTTAGTTTCAAAATTTACCTTGACACAGACGACTTGGCTTGCGAAATTATCACTTGGTTTGTGTTGTTATCCATTTCACATTCTGCACTAGCATGATCACGAAGATGAAAAATTATGGAAAATGTATATACAGTTCAGGGGAATGAATGAACATAGGATTTTTTTCACCCCATGAGCCATTCTCACTTTTGCCCCCTTGTAAAGTTTAAGGAGACAAGTGCATGGATTTTGGAGGCTGTTGCTTGGAGCAATCAAATTCATTGTTCATATCCATTTGATTTTGTGTCTGCATTCGTAGTTCTTTGTTTTCTCCCTTGATATAATATTCCTTACGATACTAAATATATGAGATTGATAGGGGATTTAGTTCCGTTCTAAGATCTTAATTTATTGTCTTCTAAATTTACAATTCCACCTCCATCTTTATTTATTGTACAAATTGAATGGGTTTTCATCTAGAGACGGGGTTGTTTGCCTCCTCTTCCTGAAACTTAGGTTTTACTCAAAAATTTAGGTTTTGTTCAAGCAAAATTTTTTTTAGAAAAACTATTTTGTTTACAAAACCTCGATTTAAAACCTAAGTTTTGAAACTTATGTTTTTCTCTTTCTTACTTTTTCCTCTTTACTCTTTTCTATTTTGTTTATATTTCCTCTTTCCTACTTTTCATTCTTCCTCTTTCATCTTTCCTACCAACTTTTTTGCCTCAAAATCCGTAAAAACTAATAACTTCTCAAACATAAATCACTTTTCAAAATCTATGTTTTACCTCAGAATCTGTAAAAGCTATTTTCCAAAATCTATTCTCTAAAACCTATGTTTTATCTCGGAATCTGTAAAAGCTATTTTCAAAATAGCTTCCAAACAAGCCCTTCTAATATATATGATATTTCTAAAAAAAAAAACTAACACACATTTGTAATAAATGACTAACCTATTGAAAATTAGTTATCTAACTCTTGGCTCTTATATTAAGGGATAGGATGAACTAATAATTATTATACAAATTAAATATTTATTGTGTTTGAAACAATCCAAATAGTGCAATATCGAATAGGACAATTTAATGGCTGTTCGATGAATAGGTTGGGGAAATGGCTACGCCAATTAATATTGTGGGGTAGATGAGTAAGCTGGTTTGGTTCACTTTCTTGTATGTTTTGGAAAAGAATTCAACCAACCTACGATAGTGGGGCTAGCAATTAGCAAACCAACTCCCCTTTAATGATTTATTTTAAAAATGATTTTTGTTATGAAATTAAGGAAAGAAGAGAATTAGAGAATAAGTGAGTCATTCTTATTTTCTATATGAGTATAAAGTACACAAGGGATGCATTATATTTAATTTATAGGAACAATTTTACAATATCATGATAAATCAATTCCATAATTGTATGAGATACTACATAGGCATATAAATTAAGAGAACAATTCTCTGAACAATATTAGAGGCATAATTAATATTAAAGTAGCAGGGATGACCTCAAAAGTGAATTTCCAGTAATTATTTAATATTTGGTTGATTAATGGATTTTTAGTCAGATATAATTATTTAAACTATTAAGAGGCCTCGAATAAATAATTAAGAAGTGGGGAAAATTAGTTTGAGAATTATGTTAACTTATAAAATTGGTCTCTGTTTTAAATCAGAAATAGTTTACTTGAACAAAAGGAAAAAGGTTAGTAAACCCCAGAAATAGGGTTGTTACAGGAAATTGTCAAAAGGCCGTTCATGGAAAGATATTAAAGTTGAGAAAAACCATATGGTGATATCCTAATCAATGGAAATTTTTAATAACTATACATTGATCAAGTGATCAGAGGAGTTTCGAAAAGTATTTTCCCGGAGAATGGTTTTGGTTAAAGAAACTATAAAGTATCTATAAAGTATTTGTGCTGTAAAACAAGATGAATGGGCCTAAATTCACCTACATGACATCGTTTTATTTAAAGAGTAAGAGTAAGAATGATTTATGACTATGTGGTAGATATTATCAGTAAAAAATTATTTTATCATATTAAAGTGGATCCACATGATTTTTAACACATGTGGTCTTGAATTAAAAAGGCTTTAAGACACCTCAAGGCTTTCATTTTTGGCCACGCAGGATTTTAAGAGAAGATGCCGTGAGGTTCAAGGGGAAGAGAAGAGCAAGAATTAAGCCGAAGATGTCGTGAGGTCCAAGAGGAAGAGAAGAGCAATAATTAAGCCAAAAATCATCAATATTGTGAAGGTTCTAGCATCTATTTAATCTCATTATTTTCTCTTGATATAGTGTTCTTGAAGTCAAGAAGAAGAGAACCTAGAGCTTCTAGTGAGAGAAAGTGAAGAGAAGTTCAAATTGAAATAGGTAAGTTTCAAAATCCTATTCTAGTGATGCTATTGAGCTTATTGATGATTAGATTGTAGTTGTTTTGTTGTTTGAATTTTGGGATGATGAACCCTAAGGGGAGGTGCTGACCAAAATTTATAAAATGCATTGGAGAATGATTATAAGTTAAATAATAGTTAGAGAATTGATTAGAAACAAGAGCATGAAATTCTATCGAAAGAAATGTTGAAACTCACATTTTCCCTTCTCTTTGGAATTTTTTGCCAGACTTGGAAATTGGGAAATGAAGAGGATTTTAATGCCTCAATGTGTTTAGAATGAGAAATTGTGCAGGGTACAAGTGAGAAAATAAATTTAAAAACATTAGGATTGAAAATGGAAAAGTTAGGGTTTGAGAACCAAGAATTTAGTTAAATTTAATGAGTTATAAATGCATGTGAATGGATGAATAATGATGTGAAATGCATTATAATGATGAGTAGGCATTGTGAATTGCAAGAAGGGACTACAAAGTTCAAGGGACCAAGAGGAATCTTAGTGCAAGGAAAGTCACATTTAAAGGGTATATCAAAGTTTCTAACTTGTATATTTTAATTACTGTTGATTGTTATTTATGTTCGCTGCCATGATGATTAAGTTAGCTAAGTTTTGTGATGTTTGAACATGTAAACCCTTATTTGGTGTTTGGCCTTAGCCATGTGCAAGTTTATGCTGCTAACATGTTAATAAGGTATGTTCATATTCATCACTAGTTAGTTAGTGATTTTTGCTATTGAGATTTCTATGAAATCTCATTCTTTCCAACAGTGCAACCCTCTAGGCCAAAATTTAAGTAAAGACAAGAGCAAAGAGGTGGAGACCTAAAGTTGAGAAATTGACTCCGAGCTATGATGTTTATATGGGAATGATGAGAAATGCTTGTAATTATTTATTAAGGTTATGTTATGGAATCTTATATGTTAAACCTCAACTTTGATGAGCATGATGTGAATATTAGATGAATGCTAAGTTTACCAAAGTAAGCCTAGGAGTATATATGAATGTTAAATTAAAGAATGTGTAAATGGAATGCTTAAAAATGGTAAAAGATGGTCTAGAACTCTTAACAAATGCTCAAGTTGAGGTAATTGCAAAATAAGGTAAATGATATCAAACTTTTATGAAATTTTCCATTTAAATAGCATACATTTCAATCATTAAAATGAGTTGTAATTTGCCGAAATTGGATGTGTACAAAAAAGTTATGTATTTCTAAAGTTTAAGGAAAAATCTAGAAATTTAAAAATGATCAAGTGAATGGTATGAATTATTCTTTATTAATGAAGCATGGAAATGACCAATCACTACTAGAAAAATGCGATTTAGCGACGGAAAATCCGTCGTTAAATGGCTATTTTCTGTCGCTAAAACGAGGGTCGCTAATATTTTCTTTCGCTAAATGGAAATTTTATGAAGGAAACTAGCCATTTAGTGATGGATTTTTCCGTCGCTAAATGACATTTTTCTAGTAGTGAATTAAGTATTTTTCCCTGCAAACCAAGCTTGATTGGCGTGGTGGTTAGCACCTCATCCCTTAAGTATGTGGTCAGAGGTTCGATCCCTGACTCATGTGAATGGAGCAAATCACTTGACCAGTCCTCTACCGCTTAATGCGCTGATAGTGGGACGGGGGATTAGTCTTACGACTTCCGGCTGTGGGGATACCCTAGTGCAAACAAAAAAAAAGTATTTTTCCCCGTAGATAATTGAATGGGTTTCAAATGGATGGATACATGAACCATTTGATTTGTGATTTTTCATTTTTTCAAAGTCGGCCAAAATTTTAAGGTTACCAGATGAATCATAACCTAAGAAATGATTTTAAAATTTCACTTGATTCTCTAATTCTAACTTCTGGAAAACATCTCATTGGTCTGGAAATGGTTTCATATAAGTAAAGTTAAGAGGGTTTAAAATAGGACACATCTCCAACTTCCCATTTTCTTTCCATGAAGCCACCCCCTCTTCATCTGATTACCCTCTCCCTATCGATCTCGCCTATCCGTTCTCCAGGCTCTTACATACATCTCGTCTCGAAGCAAATCTTCCAACCAGTCATACTCTGCCCTTTCCACCTTCTTCGTCTCCTTGATTAGTACTCTTGTTCTATCCAAACAAATTGATCTTAATTATCTTTGCGTTGCGTTACATTCCATTCCCTACTATTATACTTCATTCCATTACATATCATTCAGTGAATCAAACAGCCTATGAGAATTTTTTAATAATTGATCAAGTTTTATTAATAAGAAAAATATGCGGGTTTAAACGGGTAGCTTTGCCAATCCTTTAATTTTTGAAATCTAAAGGGTTAGCCCATTTAAATCCAATTTTCTTTTGAACCCCTTCAAACACAAATCTAACCCTCAACTTCATCGGGTTTAAAAGGGTTGATCCAATGATTTGAGATTTTTATAATGGTTTTTTGGCAAATTAAAATCTTAGGCGGTTAGAAGTAGCTAGTCTCTCATAATTTGGTGAATCAAAGTTTGAATCCCATAGAAGCATTCATATCTAATACCTGATAGTGTTTTGAACATTATCACTTCAAATGATAAAATACCTGTGCTTAAAAAAATGTTAGGGGGCCCAAAAGAGGTAAATAGTCATAATTACATTAGAGAGAGAGGTGAAACTTCCTCCTACGGTATTGGATCAAGTTAATCCGAATCCTTCTAATTAGTCGGACAAGATTAGGCCAAAATAACATAAGTTAATGATCATCCTTTTGCCTTGCCGTAAATGATTGGATTCAGTTGGATTAATCAATATATAATTATTTTTTTCCATAATATTAATTATTATTTTAGCCTAGAATAATAGGATATCAACATCAATATTAATATTTTATATCATATATCATTATATGTGATAATAGAGTCCAGATAATTCCGTACGCTAACTACCAAACACCTTGCTTGATTTGTGACTTTTTACTTTCATAATGCTGTAATAAATTGTATATAAAGTTATTGCTTTATTTGAAGTTACATGCATTAATTTGAATTATGTATTGATAGAAAATATTTTACTTAATTATTAAATGAACTGCACCAATTAAATTGAATGTTTCTTTTGTTTCTTCTATATGATGAGCTAAGATTATCCATGGAGTATCCTTTGCCTATTGTCTTAAATAGGTTTGATGATTTGACGTTACTTAAGTCAATGAGATGCGTGTAAGCAAATTATTTATTATAAAACCAACCATAGATAATGCACTTACCATGATTCTTTTGGTTTTTTTTTCCTTTAAAATTATCCATCTTGTCTTATTTATAAGAGAAATTCCCATAAAAAGAACTTGAAAATTAATAAATGATAAAGAGGTGCTATAAGATTTCATAATAACATATAAGTGTACAATGTCAAAATTGGATTTTTAAAATTAGAAGAAAAAGATAAAATAGGAGGGAAAAGACTAAATACCCTCGAACATTTCTGGAATTCCCAAACTACTTTGCTGAAAATGCAGCTTGTGTCGGAGCCCCCTCTCCAAGGCCAACAACCAACCTCCGATGACTGCCCATCGGCAAGTTGACCGCCAGAGGGAGAAATTATTTTGGCCAATGGTGGAGGTAGGATTTGAAACCATTCCACTCGCATGCAAAAGACATTTGGTGATTGTTATACCAATAATGAATTTCAAAGTACATGGTGCAAAAACAAATATCAGTAAAGTTCTTTGTTATGACACAAAAGTGTTCACAAGTTTCATTAAAGAATTCCCCACATTAGATATTATCAACTTTAGTTAACTAAGTAACAAATTCACACTTTCAAGTCATTCACAAGTTGTATATAAGCATTACCAACATTGTATTATATATTATCAACTTTTATTAATCCAAGTAAAATCACTACTAGAAAATCATATATTATAGAGGAAAATTAGCGACGACTTTGATATTTTTCTCTAAATAACCCAATTAGTGAGGAAAATTAGCGACGACTTGGATATTCCTCTCTAAATTTCCTGATTAGCGAGGAATTTAGCGAGGAATATCATATTCCTCTCTAATTTTTTTAAATTAGCGAGAAAAATTAGCGACGATTTGAATATTCATCTCTAAATTATCCAATTAGCGAGGAATATTAAATTCCTCTCTAATTTTTCTAAGTACTTAGTCAACTTCCACTTCTACTTAAACTCTTACAGGAATTTCTCACCTTTTTTATATAAAATTCTGTTTAATTTTTTCAAATAAATGTGAAAAAATAATAATAAAGAAATCATATGGATCAGACTTAATTGGTTTCGGTTTCATTTTTAAAATACAAATAAAATTCCTCTGAGAATATAATAGATATATACATATAGCAAAACTTGTTAAATATTTGTGTGATCCATTTTTTATGTTAGGATTGAAATATGTTTTAAATAAATGAAAGGAAGACAGATAC
>JANTPZ010001651.1:0-25352 GCA_025593235.1 Vachellia pachyceras | reverse complement strand
AAGAAAAAGGGGAAAGTGCAAAAATCCATGCTTATTAAAGACGAAGAGCGGGAAACAGGAGTTGTTAGCTGGAAAGTTTTGATGAGGTACGAGTAAGCCTTAAGGAACCTAATATAAATTCTATTATACTTTTTCTTGAGTTGTCTTTTGTACGAAGAAATATAAATGAAATGATTTTGATTGCTACGTGCCTGAATCACTAGTAACAGAGTTATTCCTCTGTGAAATGGCAAAAATATGATCGTGTAAATAAACATAACTGCCAATCTCTCTTGATCTAATCAGCTCCTAGATGTTTTTATTGTCTGGTATGAAGGGCTTATTCAAATTTTATACCCAATTGTGACCACAGCCTTACATCTTGTATCTTTTGTAAATTTACAGGTACAAGTCCGCTCTGGGGGGACTCTGGGCAGTTTTAGTACTCTTCACATGCTATGTAATGACAGAAATTCTTCGAATTTTAAGTAGCACATGGTTAAGCAAGTGGACAAGTAAAAGTACTGCAGCCGGTTATAAACAAGGATATTTTATTTTAATCTATGCAATTCTGTCATTTGGGCAGGTCTGTCTAACATTTTTACCTTCTCATGATGCTTTCAAACTTTAACATCATATTAAGTACTAGGCAACTTTCCATTCACACAATTCACTAGAAATTTTTATGCAAAATGATCTCTCTTCAGCCTATCTCACTGTCATTAGACCATAACTTTCTAACTTCCTGTTTCATCAATATCTTGTATCTGAAATATTATTTCCTTTGTTGGTTTCAGGTAGTTGTTACTCTTGCAAACTCTTATTGGTTGATAATTTCAAGTCTTCGTGCTGCCAAAAGATTGCATGATGCCATGCTACATAAAATACTACGTGCTCCAATGGTATTCTTTCATACTAATCCTGTTGGACGCATACTTAATAGGTTTGCAAGAGACCTGGGAGACATTGATCGCAATGTTGCTAGTTTTGTGAATTTGTTTATGGGTCAATTCTGGCAACTCCTTTCAACTTTTGTTCTTATTGGCATTGTGAGCTCATTATCCTTGTGGGGCATAATGCCACTTCTTACCCTGTTTTATGCAGCCTATTTGTATTACCAGGTTAGTTTCATAACTCTTCATTTCTTTCTTGTCCTTTTCCCTTTTTATTGACCAATTTATATACTTTCCAGGACTTACCCTGTATTATCCATAAGTTTGGGAGTTTTCTTATTTATAGAAATGATAAGATTTGCTAGTTGGTCCTATTTTATTTGCATTTTCATTATCCATCATTGTAAACATTTTGGTGACTGGTAGAAATAAAGATATCCAGGATTTATTTTAATAATATGTAAAATACATGTTTTTGGGAGAACATTTACTTCAAAGCAATCTACACTGAGGCCTAATCTTTTCTTAGGCCCAATGCAAGGTGGGAGCATCAGTCTCTAGGGAGGTAACAGATTAGGATTAGGTATTGTCGAGGAACATTTCATTTCATAAGCTTAAGCAATTTAGCAAAGGCCAAAGAATGATTTTATTGAAATTTTCCTTATAACTCCTTCAGAGAAGCTATTTGGACTTGACACAGATGAAGTTCACACGGGTTATTTTATTTACATTTTCATCAATGTTCATAACTTGTTGTTCAAATTTTCTGTTTGCATTTTACTGCACAGAGTACATCTCGTGAAGTGAAGAGGTTGGATTCAGTTACAAGATCTCCTGTCTATGCACAGTTTGCTGAAGCATTGAATGGTTTGGCAAGCATTCGTGCTTACAAAGCATATGATAGGATGGCACATATCAATGGAAGATTCATGGACAATAATATTAGATTCACTTTGATCAATATTAGTTCTAACCGGTGGATCACCATAAGGTTGGAAATGTTAGGAGGCCTCATGATTTGGTTGATAGCAACATTTGCTGTAATGCAGAATGCAACAGCCCAAAATCAAGCCATATTTGCATCTACAATGGGTCTACTTCTCAGTTATTCTTTAAACATCACAAATCTCTTGAGTCGTGTCCTTAGACAAGCTAGCAGAGCTGAAAATAGTTTAAATGCTGTTGAGCGTGTTGACACGTATATTGAATTGGAAACTGAGGCGCTAGTTATTATCGAGACTAACCGTCCACCATCTGGATGGCCATCATCAGGATCAATTGAATTTGAGGATGTTGTCTTGCGGTACAGGCCCGAACTTCCTCCAGTCTTGCATGGGTTGTCTTTTAGAGTCTCTCCAACTGAGAAGGTGGGAATTGTTGGACGAACTGGTGCAGGAAAATCTAGCATACTCAATGCATTATTCCGGATTGTGGAACTTCAAAAAGGAAAAATCATTATTGATGGTTGTGATATTTCTAAATTTGGAGTTGAAGATTTACGAAAAGTTCTTACTGTCATACCACAATCACCAATTCTTTTCTCTGGTACGCATCACACTCATAAATACTAATCTGTGTCTCTTAAGAGTACTTAGAGGTGATCACTCTTGTTTTTATAAAATTTTATTGATGCATCATTACAAACTCCGAGGATAAAACTGATGATTCCTTCTCAAGAGGCTGTAAATACCAACATTCCAGTGAGCAAAGACTTCAGAAAGAGTAGGGGTTCCTTGGGCTGGTCGATTACCCCTGGAACCAGCTAGATTTAGTGATTAGTCCCTACAATACAGGGTTTAGCTATAAATGTTTGGATACAAAGGGGTATATAGAAAATATATTGTTCTCATATTTCTACTTTCAATAAAATCAAAGATACTTTTTTATTTTATTAATTAATCTTTAACATGATGGTGCATCAAGAAACCTGAAAAAAAAAATGAAATACTGATCTTTTTTCTTAACTCTAGTTTCAAAACCAACAGAAATGACATCGATATATATTGTCTTTCATGTCTTGTTTGGTAACGTCTCTTCTAGTTCAGAAAAATTTAGGATGACATATAACTGAGAAGGAACAGTAAAGTAGGGCTATTGTTTTAATCCATGCTTTACTTGTTAGAAAGATTTCCTTGTATAATATCAAACAGTAAAATGGAACTCACTACATAATCGTTAGTAAATTAGAACCAAGCTTTGAATGGTATGCATTCACAAACTGTTCTAGCCAGAAGATGCTAACATACCTTTACTATTTCATATGAGGAGAGGCAAATGTCATAAATACAGGAATATTAAATTGTTATACCTTTACAAACATACTGTAAAAACTAGTATGTCAAGTTTTGAACAATGCATATGAACCTCGACGGTACCCTTTTAACTCTAAATGTCATTTTCTGCTCCTAGGAACTGTTCGATTCAATCTTGATCCTTTTATGGAACACACTGATGCTGAGCTCTGGGAGGCTCTAGAAAGGGCGCATTTGAAAAGTGTGATCAGCAGAGATTCCTTTGGCCTAGATTCTGAGGTAATGGTTGAACTTACTCATTCAGAGTGTTCAGATTAATTTTGATTGTAATGCCAATTATAACCATGTTCTGCAAATGACCTGCATGTGACTGCTGGAAAATCAAATTATGGTGATGCTTGTTGAGTTTTTCAATCATACTGCATTTGATGTCCAAGGGATCTGATATTGTTATTCATATTATATAATTCAGTTACATGTTAATCTTGAATTAGACTGACAGTTGGAAGACACCACAACAATAACTTCACAGTATAGTTCTCCAATTAAAATCCATTTATTGTTCATATTTTATCTTTCCAATTTCATACTATCCAAAAAGAAATTTACAATGAAATTTGTGGTGACAATTTTTATGGTATTAGGCTGCGCACATCTATTCTTCCCCGACCCTATTTAGTGGAAGTCTCGTGTACTAAGCTGCCTTTTATAATACCAGTCAGTGAAATTCTGATATATTTAATTTTTGTATGTTGGAATTTGTGAAAGGCAGCTAGACTTGCTGAAGTAGTTGAATTAGATCATGTTCATAGATTTACATCAAGTTTTCTATTAAACCTATGATATGCAACAAGGTAAATTCCAACCTGATGGTAATCTCTTGATCTGAATTTAAGGTTTCTGAACAAGGAGAAAACTTCAGTGTTGGGCAGAGACAACTGTTAAGTCTAGCTAGGGCCTTGATACGAAGATCGAAGATTCTTGTCTTAGATGAGGCTACTGCAGCGGTTGATGTCAGAACTGATTCTCTTATCCAGAAAACTATTCGCCAAGAATTCAAGTCCTGCACAATGCTTATTATTGCACACAGACTAAATACAATTATTGACTGCAATCAGATTCTTGTGATTGATGCCGGCAAGGTCTGTTGTATACTTAGCTCCTTGGTGATCGCTAGAAGTGGAAAACATGGAATGTCAATATGAGAGATTGGATCAGGATACCCTTATTAGAGATACTGCGTAACGCCATCACTTTGGTTCCATCTCACTGTTTATTTTCATTTGAAAGTAAAAACGTTTGGTAAAAAAAGATGCCATGTCTGGTAACAAGTAAAATATCCAAGGTTAATACAATGTTTGGTTCTTATAGTTTCCCCCCATTTTGATTTTGATCCCTATCATTTCAACTCAGAGACCAAAACCAAAATGTGGGCAAACATTGTATTAACCCAAACATTCAATATTGAAAACTAAAAATTTACAAAATTGATTTAGGAAAATCGTGATTTTTGGTAATTATAGCCATAATTGATTTGGCATTTTCATATAAAATAAATAACAAGTTGCAACTAAAATGGTAGTGTGATCTGATATTTTCAGAAACGATGGTCCTGATCTAGGAAATTTGTTTCTTCTTTTCTGTTTTTAATGCAGGAAGTATGCTCAGTTTAATCAATCAATATTCTCAAGACAACGTTAATGAATCTACATGAATGCTTTTTCTTTTTTAACTTGCAGGTTCTTGAATACAACACACCTCAGGAGCTCCTACAAGAAGAAGGAAGTGCATTTTATAAGATGGTTCAAAGTACTGGACCTGCAAATGCTCAGTACTTACGTGGCCTAGCATTTCGAACAAATAATGAAAATTCTTTAGGATAAAATTAACAAGGAGCACTGGAAAGAAGGACGAGGAGATTGTGTTTGCTTCTACGGTTGCCCCTTCATCGTCAAGTAATCAGCCTTCAAATACAAAGTACTGAAATGAAAGTAATGTCCTTGGTGAAACGGACACTTGTTAGTAACACTCAAGGAAGTTTCTACAAGAAGAGATAGAAAAGACACTGACTCAACATCAGGTTCGTGCAGATAGGTATGGTGCTCAAAGATGCTGGTAACATTCTCATATACTTGCACATAGTAAATGGATTATGATAGCTGCCCTTTAATGTTATCTGAATAAATGTTAGAGCTTACCGTTTGGAGGATTCAGACAAGTAGGAAGCTGTAGCTACTTGTGTATACTTGCCTGAATTCGTCAAAAATAAAAAGTCTGGTCCAGTCCGGAACATGAAATGCAATAATTTTGTGCTCAGATGTCCTGCAGAAGGAGATTCAATTAAACCACATGATGTAACTTTTTAAATATCACATAAATCAAATATCCTCAAACACTTATTAAAATTCCAATTTCTTTCATAAATTATGTCCCATCCAATAGAATCACTAAAAATATCTATATTTCCTCAATGTATCTTAAAATACCAAATTTCAACACTTAAAGTTTCACCAAAAATTCCTAATATTCATTTTTCATCATCAAATTCAAATCTTATTTGTTCAAAAATTATTATAAGCTCTAATGAACTAAAATAAATTATGAAACTCAAACTTAATTGATAAATTATAATATACACTAAAAAATAAACAGATTATAAAAAATTTTATTTAAAATTCTCAAATCAACCAATAACAAAACTAAATCACCAATAACACTCACAATATCCAAAATAAATTATTTAATACAATTTTAATTAGATAAATAATCAGTAAATAGCATTATTGGGTCTAACTATAATAAAAATTGTTATAAAATAATAAAACAATCCAATCAAAAATATAAACCAATCGAAACTACTCATTAACATCTCTCTACATTACTATACTCTTATATTGTCAAAACTTAAAACTTCTCAAAACTCTAATTTTAAAAATTTTCTCTAATCAAAACAAAATTACTACCAAATGAAAGAAAAAGAAATTCATGAAACAAATTTTATGAAGAAAGTTTAATGATTAGGGGTAGTTTCACTTACCAAAATAAATTTTAAAACTTAAACTATTCGTAACAATGGTGGACAGATGCGGAGAGCATGAAGGCACAGAGGCAATCTGGCACTCCCACTGTTTTAAAAGCATTTTGATAAAATTACCAAATAATGATCCAAAGGATTTTAATAATATTACCAAAAGGACCCCGTTTCTTTCTTTCTTTCTTTACTTTTCTTTTTTTTCTTTGTCATTTAACTATTTAAATATATATATTATAGTTTATTTTAATTTCAATAATCATATTTAAGCAAAACCATATTACTTAAATATACAATAATAAATTTCAATTGTCATAAAATAATATTTTCTAATGATAATTTTTTAAAAATAAAAATTTTAGGATGTTAGATTGCACATCTCTTGAAGCTCTAATGCTAGTAAATTAAAGTTAATCATGGTAACTCCAAAGCTTATGCTAGATATTTGTCCTCCTGTGGAAACTCCACAAAGTACTTCTGCCAATGAGCATGCATCCTCATTTTCCTATAGTAATTCTTTATGTGTATTATACCCAGCTCCATACTCCTTCAGTTTTCCATCCTATTATCAATATCTCAAGTATATCGCATGTTTGAGTCATTCCATTTCCTTTAGGGGAGTAGTTAACATTGCAGTTTCTATTCTCTTTGTCTAGTACCATATCCTCCTAACAACTAATCTCCCTCATTGCCACCCATCTCATTCGAATAACCTTCAGAGATACTAGGTGGGGCTTCACGTTTAACTGGAGAAGTATAATCTCATTAATATTTGCTTTTTAAACTAATTTGACTCTATATTTTACTTCCATTTCTTGGGCAGCCCTCATACGTGCATAATCACTTTCACACTATAACTGGTCCGTTACCACAACAGCCTCATCATAGGTCTTGACTACTTGTACACTTAGCCAGCTTTCTAAATTTATCTGGGCAACTTCCTCAAAATTCCTATTCTACAGTTTCTCTGTTCATGTCCTAAGACACCACATTTTTAGCGGAAAATAGGTAGACGTTCATACCTGATATCCAATGGTGCATCCTCCTTATCCTGGCTTAGAGATGCTTTGGCTTGTTCCCAAACGTCTATCAATGTCTACTAGTACTCTGGCTTTGAGGAAGCTTTTGCCATAGCCACATTCAATCTCTGGGTCTTCAATCATCACCCACACATTCATTAAGGTTACTATATTGCTCCTACACATTGCTTGGTTTGAACTATTAGCAATAAAAGGTTGGGATATATTCCACAGATTATGCAAAAATCATTTCATAACATGTTATTGCCCCGCATATGCTATAAATAATACAAGTATCTTCAAATCGTGTTTAACTTGTTATTGGAACATTGCTTATTTGTATGAATAGCTTACGACAAAACTATATTTTTTGGGTTAAGAACAGATTTTGGGATGATGAGTGATATATCTCTATTTTATATGTAATAAGTATACCTAATATTGATCATTTCGTACCTTGTTCGGGCTTAAATGTGTTAATTAGATGTTAATTGTGTTAAGGAATGATTACATGAATTAATTACTAATTTGAGATTTTCCTATCATTCATTAATTTCTCTATATGCCTATCATCTTAATTACATTATATTATATTATATTTGAATTTATGTGCAGGATCACCAACATTATCCCTCCATTCACTCTCCCCTTTTCCATTCAATTCCTTCACTCTCACAATCCATTTTTCTCTTTTAAATTAATCCATCACATCCTTTTGTCTTTTTTCTACCCTCTCTCTCCATTTCTATTCACGACGCATTTCACCCAATCACCACACACACATATTATCTCTCTATCATATTCATTATACACCACCTCACCCCATTTTCTCTATTCAATCACGTTAACTCCTATTCCCATTCAATCCATTTCCTCATTCTCTTACTTTCACCCATCACGCCAACTCCTTCTCTCATCCCTTCTCTTTATTTTTTTACTTTATTTTATTTTTTTCTTTTTGGCCACAGAACACACCACTTAGATCCATTTTCATCAATTGATTTCACACACCAAAATGCCCTCATCCATATTAACACCCTAGTCGCCTATCCCTAATTAATTCCATTCCAGCCGCCAACGCACATCATCAACCCACTGCTTCATTCATCCATTGGGAATGCATAGCCGCTGCCTTGGGATTCCATTCAATTCTCACATGCCCACACGCCATATACCTCTTGGAGGCATTGACATCGCGACAAATTCTCCATTCGCTAACCGCGTCGTGCACACACAACACCTTCGTCCTTCATCCAAATCGCAGAAACACCACACTGTGGCCATGGAAATTCCAAATTTCAAGGGACTTGGTTCTTCAACCATGAGTAATTAGCTTTGTTGTCTGATGGTGATGATTATACTAACCATAATCCTTGAGTAACTGGGGGAGTTCTCTCAATTTTAATTTCACTTTCTAATCTCTATATATGTAGATTGTAATTCTAGGTTGGTAGAGGTTATGATTTATATGTATGGAAGAGGATTATGATCGGTTGATATAATCTAGACTGTGATTCTTGTGTTAGATTGGTACTTTGGATTGTGGTTGGACTATAACACTCTTGTTATTCAATTGCTTTCCTTTATTCTCTTGAAATCAA
Source organism: Vachellia pachyceras (assembly GCA_025593235.1). Taxonomy (NCBI): domain Eukaryota; kingdom Viridiplantae; phylum Streptophyta; class Magnoliopsida; order Fabales; family Fabaceae; genus Vachellia; species Vachellia pachyceras. The sequence continues at coordinate 16,577 of JANTPZ010001651.1, read as the reverse complement.
TCGATTTGCTAGGTTTCTAGGAATTAATTGGAGGTAAAGAGGATCTTTTATGAATCTAACATGAGCTAAGCACTAAGATATTCCTAATTGATTAATTGAGTCTAGGTTTAGATTATATTAAAAGGTTATGAATATTGATTAGCAATGTTTCTTGCTAGTCCTTATGTTTAGTTAAAAGAAGAACTTAATATTAAAATTGGGCAAGGAAGGTTAGTGGATTCAATCACCTAGGACATTCATTTTATAGAATTTAAATTCACTTATTTAGTTTAATTTGATAGTGAAAAAAACATTTGATAATTATTGGTTAATTTGTTATTTACGCTAGATTACTTAGTAATTAAATATAGGCTCCGCATAGAGATCGACTTAAGTTAGTTGCCATATATTTCATTTAGCTTAATTTTATTTGATAGCCCCACGATAATGCTTATCAATGAGAATGTTTTGATTATTTTTAAGAAATATCAATAATTGATTTTTAAACTAATCCAAACCACCTTTTAAAGGACTTTAGGAATTGTAAGGTAATTAAATGCTAAGTGGCTAAGGGATATGATGATTGTGTGACAAGTCAGTGTTAAGGGTGATAACAATCATGGCGATGCCTCATCTCTTGAAGAAAGTAGTGCAGCAAAAGCTCTACTATATTTATCAATCACCGAGAATAAATACAAGAGAAATGAGATTGCAATCGATACTGTACAATCAAGGATATGCGCAATATCAGTGTGTATTGACAATCATGATACGCTATGACAGTAATGACATGTGATTACATGAGATGATTGATGATAATGAGATTACATGCACGAGAATAGTGATCGTGCGTGATACGCAAACACAGAATAGTTGACTTACGACTAACGACTAATTCCATTACCCCCTTAAGTGGGTGTATAAAGATTCAAAATGCCCAACTTGGCAAGAAGTGTATACATACGCTCTTATCCTAAGGGCTTTGTGAACATGTCTGCTATCTGGTGTTGGGAGAGGATCTTTCGAGGACCAATTTTGTGAGACTGAATACGTTCTCAGACGAAGCGGCAATCCATTTCAACGTCCATTACTGTAAAGTAAAATGCCCTGTCCAGTATTGGATTTCAAGTACCGCAGTATGCACTTAGCTGCCTCCATATGGATCCGTGTAGGTTCAGTAGTAAAGCGATTGAGTGTGCTGACAGCATATGTTATATCTAGTCCAGTGACTGTCAAATATTGCAAACGCCCAAGAAGCCGACAAAATCGTGCAAGATTAGTGGGTAGATCTACTTTGACTTTGTTGGGGGAGGTCTACATTTTTACTTCATGGGAAATCCATTAGGATGGCACCCTAACATGCCACATTCTCATAAAATATCAATTGTTTTCGTTGGCTTAGCAAAAGCTATTAGTCGAGCGTGCCACTTCAATGCCCAAGGTCCAAGAGGGACTATGATTGAAATTGCCCCATTATCGGTCTGAATCCATTTGATGCACGTTGTAAATTGAGTCTCAACCATGAAATTAAAGCAAGCAATAATCGTATGATATATGATTTGTTTTGCATTTTGGTAAACCCATACTCTTCGACTAAAATCATCAACTATCGATAAAAAATGGTGAGCACTAATAAGTGAAGGAGCTTTATATCCTCCCCAAATATCACATTGGATCATTTCAAAATAGTGCGAAGTTTTATTGAACTAGTAGGGAAAACAAGATGAGTTTGCTTGGCTCAAAGACATGAATCACAATGGTCTACTTTAGAAGTAAACGAATTGGATAAATACTGTATTTGCTTCATTTTCTCAATAGGTGCATGGTCGAATCTGTTGTTCCAGAGTTGAGGATCTTGTATGCCTCGTGCAAAGAACGCCAATCGAATCTCATTTGGTGACCTGAACATGTATAGCACATCATGTTCCTCAGCCACACCAATCATCTTCCTCGAGATGTAATCCTGTATGAGACAAATTTTCCCAACAAGAATCACACAATAATTACTATAATACTTCAATAATTTACTGATGGACAATAGATTACAGTGAAAATCTGGAATATAAAGGACTTTGTTCAGGGTAAGTCATCCGTTAATGTTGCTTGTTCCATACCCTCAAAGTGAACACCTTTTCCTGTGGGTATCTTTACAGGTAATTGATTGACATCTTGAACTATGTTATCAAGGATTGTTGAATTGCAAGCAATGTGATCGGTGGCACCTGTGTCAAGAACCCATGTATCATGAAGTTGAGAGTACCTGCCATATTAGCTTTGGGCTCCTGTATCTTAGACTTATTTGTCTCCTTGTTGATGCATTGCATAAGGCGTTCAAATTGATTGTAAGTGAGTATTGGTATATGATTCTCCGAAGTGGTTACTTGAGCTGCCTTTGAAATGTGACGCATGTCACCCCATAAAACATATTTCTCCTTTCGCCCTCTTGTGTTCTTCTTCCATTCAGGATGATAACCAATGACCTTGTAGCATTTGTCTACAATATATCCTACTTTCATGGAGTGGGTACACTGTGGCTTATCTCTTCTGCTATTTTTGTCAAAGTGCTCCTTTTGAGTGGTTTGCACTTGGAATGCTGTTGACTCTATAACTACATGATTCATGTTTGAAACTTGACACTATTGTTCATCTTCAGTAACAAGATAGTACTCTTGCCCCAGCCTAAGACTAGGTTGCATGCTCAAAATCTGTGTCTTGCAAGTGTTAAAAGTCTCATCGAGGCACATGAGGAAGTCATATAACTACTCTTGCTCCTTCATGTTTGTTAGCTTCTTGTCAAGGTTGCATTTGCAATCGCCACAGTCGCATTTTAGCTAAGGGTTGATGGTTTGCATTTCATCCCATAGACTCTTCATCTTGGTATAGTATGTAGGTATGCGAGCTTCTCTTTTTGCAATGTCGCCACCTCCCATCGTAGCTTGTAGGCTCATGGTGCACTCCCTTTTCCAAAACATTCTTCGAGATTGGCCCACACTTATCTAGCCATCTTAGCGGAACGCACACTGGAGCGCATATCCTTGTGCATCGCACTTTTCAACCATCCTTAACTATGGCATCACAACACATCCACAAATTAAGATCAGAAGAATCCACTTTTGGCATCAACAGTGATCCATTGATGAAGCCAACTTTATTATGTACTGATTAATGTGTTGGACATATCGCTGGTCCATTCTACATAGTTTCCCTCAGTAATAAGGTCCCCAACATAGATTTGGCCAGGGTTGTCCGAAGGGTGCAGAGAATAAGGAAAGTTGGGGTCGCTTTTATTATCAGCGCCATGAACAACTTTTGTCCCTTTACTACTACTCATGCTTGTAGAGATAGGAACGTTGCCACTCTGATACCATGAAGAAAGTAGTGCGGCAAAAGGTCTACTATATTCATCAATCACCGAGAATATATACAAGAGAAATGAGATCAGCGTGGATACTGTACAATCAAGGATATGTGCAATATCAGTGCGCATTCACAATCATGATATCCTATGACAGTAATGGCACATGATTATAGGAGATGATTCATGATAATGAGATTACATGCACGAGAATAGTGATCATGCGTGTTACACGACCAAGGAATATTTGACTTACGACTAACGACTAATTCAATTATCTCTATCTCCCTTAACACAGAGATTTTTTAATCGGATTGAATTAAAAGGAAGCAGAGATTAAATAATTGGACTCGAACAAAATGTTGGATTATCATCCAACTCACCAATGGCATGGTTTCTTTCGTTCTAAATATACACAAAGCAATCATGCTTAAGGTACTATTTGGCATTAATGTGAGCAGCTCTCTTATAGAAATTTAAATATCGATCCATTATATCGTGAGTGACTAGCCCTTTTTGTTAGGTTCAATTCTCGTTGGTTATGTATAAGGGTAGTCCTTTCTAATAAAGATTGAAACTTGAGATTTTCACATTGTAGGAGACTAATCCTTTGTACTAGTCTCAACACCTTGTTGGTTAGAGTCGGCTTATAAAAAAAGTTTTGATTTTTGAAGTCCAACTCTTGAATTGGCAGGCTTGGGCCGACCCACGGGCTTTCAATATGTTTAACAAACAAAATATTTTTTTATTTTTTTAATTTAAAGTAGTAAAATTTATAATTTAAGACATAAATAATATCAAAATTAAATTAAAATAAATAAAGTTAAGATAACAATATATTATGAATGAAAATTTCAATACTTGGACATAAAAACTGTTTTTAGTAGTAGTGACATGATTTATAATTAGAAGTAAGATTATGTCTAAATGTTATCAATACAAAAAATAAAATGATAGAATAAAATTTTGTATTCACTCCTCAATTTTACAACTCAACACATGGGCTTGATTGGTCATGGGCCAGCCTGTAGGTCACAGACATATTTAACATATTTTTACTTTTTTCAAATTGATCAAGTCAAAACAATAGATTTTTAATTTGGTCTTTGAAAATTAGTTTGTTTGTAGAAAACAACATAACAAGTTTGATATTGAAATTTGAAAAAATAAGGATTCAGAGAGTGAAAATATCTATTTGTTCATCTTTAAATATAGCACACACAGTAATTGTAAATAAATTTTTGACTTAAAAGAATTTCTTCTAAAACTTGAAGGAAAACAGAAAGTCGTTATAATATAATACAATTGATAAACAATAAGAAAAATCATGTTTCAACAATATTTTTTCTTTACACATTTTTATATTTTTATGAGCATCTGATTAACAGGTGATTTAAATGTGTTTTTACTTCTCGGAATCAAAAGTAAAATATTTATTATCAAGAATTATAGTAAAGTGCAATACTTGGGTCGCTCTCTTATCAATGAGTCTTAATTTAACTTCCTTATGTAAACTAAGAGCCTAAAATGTAAAAAAATTATGGGGTTGCTTTGAGAAATTAACTTTCATAATTATAGCTAATTGCATGCAAGAAAAATAAATCCTAAACTACTATTTTTTATATTTTCTTTATAAAATTGGAATAAATAAATGAAATTGGATTGGAATATTATATGGAAGACGCTCTTGAAAATGAGTAAATGACTATCTGTGTTCAATTAAAATAATGAGTTTTAAAACCATTAAGTCTAATAGAAAACCCCAAGCAATCGTATTGAGTCTAATATTTTTAACCAATAGCTACTCTTAATATCATATTTGTATATTTTGCTTAAAAATACTATAAAAATACAACCTGATGTGTGAATTGAATTAAATTAATGAGCTTACTTCCCCTAAATAAATGCACTATTGCTATATTTAAATTGGTTAAATTAAATTATATGAAATGGTGATCATTGAAGCACATCTAAATTCATGAAATCAATTAGGAAAATATATAAATAAAAACCAGATAAACAACAATAATCCAAACCAATCACAAAAATATTTAATCAAAAATAGAATTAAGCATAATCAATCCTAAAATTAGGAATTCAAAATAATTAACAAAGTAAAAAGATTAAATAAAAATAACTCTTCCAGTTAATTCATAAACTCAAAGTTAAGATCTCATCTATAAGAAGCATGAAGATTTGGTGAACAAGAGGAATCGATGGGGATGAATGTGAAGGAGAGAGACGGAGGAAAAGTGGTGATGATGTGAGAAAGAAACAAAAGTATATGGTTGATGATTCAAAGGAGAGAGATGATGGTGATAATAATGGATGGAGAATTGTGGCTCTCCCCTACGCTTGTGCTTGTTGGACGTTGCTCCTCTTCTTTTCCTCTTGGATATTCACACATATTTATGTTAGCTTTTCTTTTTCTCTTTGCCTTCGGTCCCCTTCAATTCTTCTTTTTTTTTAATATTTTGATTTTTTATCTCTTGATTGCCAAGATCTTCTCTCTAAATTATTTCCTAAAAAATAACCAAATAATAAAAGGAAATAAATTAAAATAAAAATATTAATTTCTAAAATCTTTAAATTAATATTATCAGCTAAGATTTAGCAAATCCCTAAGATAATGCACCATTTGATGGATTTTCTATTTTAAACTCGTAATCATAAATTTTATAATTCAAACTTGAAATCTCTTAAAATTATATTGATAACTCATTAAATATATCAAAATATATTTCAAATATAATAAAAATTAGATAGTTATCAACAGGAAAACAAATTTAAAAATAAGCATTTGATTTAAAAGGATTTTTTGTGAGAACGATTTAAAAGGTTTTGTTTCTAAAGAATGTTTAAAACAAAAATAAAAAAATAATTTGGCTGGCAAGAATGGGTCGACTCTTTTAAGCCTATGGCTCACAAGACCAACCCTTTTAGGTCCATCTCCTTTTTTAACACTAAATCATAGACTCAGTCGTCGATTTGAACGGGCCTTATAGGATCGTCCTGACAAGTTTGACCCATTTTCCCAGCTCTACTGTTGGTTGCATCAGGATAATATGCGTATATGGGGATTTTTTTTACAAAAAATTTAAGGTGAACTGGGTCCTCAAGCTCACCAGAGTCGGTATATATATCCAAACTTAGAAAACATTTATAGAGGTATTTAAATATCATTTATCAATAATGTACTTACATTAATATTAAGATTTAAGCTTATGATCGTGTGGTTTATGAGCCAATTTCTTATTATCAATTTTTTTTTCTTTTTTTATATCAATAGCATGGATGCGGTAGCCCATAACGGAGAAGTAAACTGTCCAAAAGTAAAATTAGGGCCCACGCTATTTAAGTAAATAATTCAAAATAAATTAGGGCCCACAATCTCAAAGTAAATTACTTGCCCTACACACCGAGGTCTATCAACTGTTCCGTCGCACTGCAAGTCTGAGTGGGAATCGCGCGAACCAGAAGCAGAGGAGGCAATAGCGGGGAAGCCGAAAGAAGGAAAGAACCAGAGAGAGACAGGGAACATAAGAGAGAATGAAAAGGAGATCACGAGGCAAACCAAAAACGGAAGATGGAAGAGGGAGAAAGAGAATAAGAGACCCCAAAAGAACTGGGTCCTCGCTAGTTACGGCGGGTAAGTCATTTTTTTCAGTCCCTCATATGGTTCTTGCTTTTCTCTATATCTCATTTCTGGGTTTTTACTATTCATTGCTATCGATTTTCTTGCTACTTCATTCTCTGTATTCTATTTTATCCCTCTGTTCGCTTTTGGGGTAAGGCGTAGGTTTTAGCATATGGGTTCTTCGTTGGGTTGTTTTCTGAATGTTTCTCCTAGGTAATCAATTGAGTGTTTGAGGGTTGCCATTCAGCTGTTTATACATTTGTCTGCATAATATGTGTGGGTACTATATCTATTTGGATTGTATATGCAGACGACTGTTGCCGGGTTGATTTTGTGTGCGGTATTCGGATTTAACGACGCTAACGTGGGAAAACAAAGAGCCTTCTGTTCTTGGAATTTACTTTACTGATTTTTGATTGGGTTAATGAAAAAACTGGATGTGCTCCTTCAACCTCACATGACCTTTTTTTTTGCTTACATTGAAGATTTTGCTCTATGAATCTCGCTCATTTGGAGTAGCTTGCACTCTGGGAATCAACTTTATGGTTTCTGCGAATTATTATGTTCCTTTAAAATTCTTCTTTTTGTCAAAAAGCTAACTTGAATGTCAAAAACTCAAGTTTACCAAATGGAGTGATCATTCTAACTTTGAACTCCTTAACCATACTACTTACTCATGGTGAGATTTCTCCGTTCTCATTATTTTTTTATGTATGTACTCCCAACTTGTCGATTCACAAATAAAGCCTAGGTACACTGCTGGTGAAAACTAATCAAGCAGGGAAAAACACATGTATGATTAGTCAAACCCTTCACTGTCTGTTTATTTAAAGGAAATCTTTTTTAAATAGATCATTTAAAATAGATTTTACACGTGCTGAAGAAAAATAGAAGGCAATTATAAATGAATAAGTATATAATCTTTATAAATAGAATCGTGAATCGAAACGTATTATGAATCGTCATTTGTTGAAGATGACATAAATATAGTTTTTCACATAAGAGACATTAAAATAAAGATTTCTATGTCATAAATTCATAAACGCTGATTCATTTTGCCCCACCACCAAAATAACAGCCATAAAAGAAACACTAACAGCATAAAAAATTAAAACAGGATGGAGAGAAACAAACTTTCAAAAAAATAGAGTAATAAGATTTACTGGATGGATCAGATAAGTGAAACTTTTAAAGGAATAGAATAATAGACCTGGTCGTATAGAAACGAGGTGGGAGCAAAGAAAAAAATCAAGCAATGGTTGGATATGGATTACACTGTAGTAGGAGGGGTTTTTTTGCGGCAAAAATATCAATTTCTTTTAGAAAGAATCAAGAGCAAAAGGCTACTATTGCGGCAATTTCCCTCCCACATCATGGAAGGAAGAGGCATGCTTCATCTTGCATCACCAAAATAGCAATCGTCATGTGATTCTTGCGATTCTTGAGTGAAAGATTCCAATGGATAAAGATTCACTATGAGAGTCGAATCTTTCCGTTTAATATCTGGATTGAATCGTGAGATTCGAATTGGAATCGCAAGAGATGACATGCGATTTTGTGGGGGGAAAGATTCACCATGGGAGTCGAATCTTTTTCCTTAGTATCTGTGTCGAATTGTGATATTCGAATCATGAATCGTAAGATTTTGACTACTATAATATAAAGTAGCATACATTTGGTTTATATCGAATTTATTTGTTTAGTTTGAATAATCTGAATTTCTTTTAGAATTTGTTATAACAATTTCCATGATCTGTTTCTCTATTCAATGAGCTACATACATTAGGGGGTTTGGGTGTTGTTCCAGAGGTTCAGGAGCATGGAGACACACAACCTTTAGAAAATGTTTTGGAGTCACTGGAGGTCAGTGTAAACCGTGTTTCGGAGATGGTGTTGCATCATATAGAGCGAATGCGAGTTAGGACAAGGGGGATTGTTCAGTCTGTACAGATGCTAGTGGCACATGCACAACTAGAATTCGCCAGCTTCCTACCACCAACTTATCTCCTCTCAGACATAGACAATGACTTAGAGCTCATCTTTGTTCAGGAGCATGGAGACACACAGCCATTAGGTGATGGTGCAAAGCCGCCGAACTTATCAAATGGGGTTGGGGATGGAGCTGCTCAGCCCTCACTAAATGATCGTGTAAACCGCCTCTGGGAATTTTCTAAGCAGCTTGAAGTGCACCTGCAAGCTTTTCTTAGGTGGAGTAGGGTGGTTGCTGGTGATAGCGACGCACCTGAATCTAGACCTCACTCGCATTGCGCCATCAGCAGCTGAGTTCCTCTCAGACATGGAAAATGTTTTCTGAACACCTTTGACCTCTAGCCTCTTTTCCTTCGGCATCTGATATTCCTATCAGATATTGAAGATGATTTTCAAGCACCTTTTGCCTCTTTTGGTTCAAGTTTATAGTCTTACTTATTTGTATCTCCTTATTTATCTTCATCTTTTCCTTTCAATCTCACATTTTGGCTGGATGTATGTAATTACACAAATGATGTGCTATCATTTGAGACAGGTGCTCTGATACATATGATCCAGTGGCAGTAGCCTAGCTTTACAATTTTGCGAATGTGTATAAGTATTATTTTATACCTAATTTAGATTTGTCAGTGCATATTACAATACCAAAATGGTGGGAAACTTGGAGTGAAATCCTGTATACCAAAAAATCTCGAATTGATTTCAAGCCCCATGAATGTGAAGATCAAATCAAACTGTAAAACTTGCCTCAATCATTGCTTGAATGAAGAGCCAAAGGTTTATTTTTGGGTTAATACTATGTTTAATCTCTATGGTTCGACTTTGTTTTGGTTTCTATATTTTCAAATCATAGGTTTTAGTTTTTCAAGGGATAACAATTAAAAGCTTGTTTGGAAGTTCAGTGGAGAATAGCATTCAGAGAGTTTGAGGTAAAATCTAGGTTTTGGAGAATAAAGTTTATTTAGAAGTCTGCTGGAGAATAACTTTTACAGAGTTCGATGTAAAACATAGGTTTTGGACAATATATTTTAAGAGAATAGTTTTTACAGATTCATGGATAACTTTGGTTTTGAAACAAGGTTATCAAAACCGGACAAGGTAGTGGGTTAAGGGTCAGTGGGTTAAACCGAAGTCAAATCGGGGGTCAGACCGGTGAGGAATAAAAAAATTTAAAAATAAATATTATCATTCATTGACACAATCAAACTATTCAAAATTAAAAATTACAAAAACTAAGTAGTAAATTCCATTACTAACAAAATAATAATTACAAAATCAATCATGTACTTGTATGCTATCTATTATCCAACATTATTTACAGTTTCAAAATATTCATCATAACAAAATATCAACATATAAATATAGTAAAAGCTTCTTTTTTTTATTTTTTTAACTTTCAAATTTGAAAAAATTCATCCTTTTTCTAAAAAATAATTACAAAAATGAGTATATAACTAGATATAGATGTGACAGTAGGCATGTGTGGGAAGGGGTTCTATTTTTTAATGTGTTTACCTTTCAAATTTTTTAAAAATTAAGTATTTAAATTTTTTTAAAAAATATTTTAAAAATAAAAAATGTAATCGGGTCGACCCAGCAAACTGGCCGGGTCGACCGCATTGACCTCAGGTTAGGCCGGGTTAGTCTGGTTTGACCGAGTTGACCCCAACCCGGGGTTATCTAACAAACCGGACCGGACCAGAGGCCGGTTCACCAGTTTCCGGTCCGAACCGGCCGGTCCGGTAGTTTGATTACCTTGTTTTGAAATAGTGATTGTGTTTAAAAAATTATGGTGATAATGGTTTTTATGGATTTCGAGACAAGATTATAATAGGAAAGACAAAAGTGAAAAATAATTAGGAGAGAAAGTAGGAAGAAAGAGAAAGTGAGGAGGAAGAAAGAGAAAGAGGAAAAATAAAATAATAGAAAAGAGAAAAATAATCATGGGAGATAATATGTTAAAAAAATAACTTTTTCAAAATCTAGGTTTTAAATCTAGAATTTGTCTCCAAAATAGCTTTGCTAAAAATATGAGTATTTGGATAAAACTTAGGTTTTAAGGTAAAATCTAAATTTTACCAGAAAACCTAAATTTCTAGCTGTAAAATAGCTTTTACGGATTTTAAAGTAAAAGGTAAATAGGAAAGAGGAAAGAGAAAAAAAGAAAAAAAGGAGGAAAGAAAATTTATTAAGAGAGAATGATTTAACAAGAAAATAGTTTTTCCAAATAGGTTTTATTTTCAAAATAATTTTTCTAAAAAATGTAAGTACTTGAATAAAATTTAGGTTTTGATGCAAAAATTAGGTTTAGCCACAAAATTTAGGATTTCAAAATAGATCCCAAACGATCTCTAAGTCTTGGAATTTTTAGTGATGTGCTCAGATAGTTCATAAAAACATCTACTTGTAGGTTTCTCTCTGAAGTGTCTCTTGGTATCCTTGATTTGCTGACCAATATGCTTTTCCATATAACATAATTATTTTGTGCACTTTTAAAACATTTTAAATTTAAGGGATGAAAATAAAATTTAAGATTAAACACATACTTTAACCTACTCTTTTATATTGCTTTGGGTTTGGATCTCCATTTTGATCCCAAAAGGTGTTGTGGTACATTTACATATGTTTGGATGAGTCTTTTAGTTCACTTAACTTTTGGGGCAAAAGCTGTTTAGAAGTATAAAAAAGTCTGGATGAAACTGTTTTTCACTTATTCCGGGGAGGGAAAAAATAACAATGAGGAAAGAGAATGTTTTTTAAAAAAAAAAATAAAAGCGAATGGTTTTAAAGTGGATCCTTTCTTTCATAAAATGGAAATTCATGAAAAACTACCTTCAAGATGTGGGAAAAAAAAAACAAATCAGTGATTGGAATTTACATAATCTCATATTGGGTTGTCTGTATCAACACATTTTCGTATTATAGTGAATTAGATCTAGGGTATAGTGAATTTTCAGTGAAATATAAAAAATTTACTCATGCAAATTAAGTTTCCTTAAGCTTCAAAAAAGGGAATTTCAAAGTTAATTTTGAGTATAGGGAATGCTTAGAAAAGTATATAAAATTTTTACACATGCAAATTAATACGTCTGTAACTTATAAAAATGACAATAACAACTTCAAATGCGAATATTAGCGGCAAATTGCTTTGGAGATGATGATAAAAATATTGGTGGCAAATGATATACATATTGTTATAAAACATGAGGTCAGAGGAGAGAAGGTAATTATATAATTTCAATAAAGTTAATTCTACAATACATATATTTCTCTCTCATCTACTTTCAAAACGCCCCAATTTTAGAGGGGAGACTAGGAAGTATCAATGTTCAAAAAATTGGACTGGATATTAAACCGGGTGAGACAGCGGTTCAATGGTTGATGATTTAGATTGGGGTCAAGTTGGGGTTAGATATGCTTTATCAAAATAATACAATTTAGTAAATTATATTTTATTATAAAAATTTATATATATAACATAGAACAATATTTTATTTTACCCATATTTTAAATTTTAGAGTATAATTAAATATCATTGATAAAAACAATTGAGATAAAATAAATTAATTTTATCTTATGTCCTCATATGTAAATTTGTTTAAGTAGAAAATAAAAAATTTAAGGCTAATTTTATTACCTTTTTTTAAAAAAAATAAGGAGGCACATCATCCCATTATGATTCCATTTTTTGGTGTTTTAACTTTTAAATTTTTAAAAAAAGCCAAACAAATCAAATTGTTTGTTCAATTGGTTGACGCTTTGACCGATTTAACATAGATTCAACTGTTGAGCAAAGAGGTCAAGCTAAGGAGCGGAGCAATTTTCTCTCACTCCCCTTTCATCCCTCGCCTAATTTTGGTTCGCTTTAAAGTGAGGGCTTTTTGGGTAGCTATGTTGACATTGTTTGGATTAGTGTTTACGCAACGGTTGGGGCTTAAAAGCATGGTAGGCTTTATGTGCATTGTTTGGGTTAGCGTCTGGCTAGAATGCCTTCTACCAGAGAAGGATTTGCTAGCCAAAAGTGGGAAAGGGTGACGGTGGGAGTGAAGACGCCTTCAGCTGGAGCATTAATTGTGCCATTATTTCATACCACCTTCAGTCGCATGAAGCTAGAAGGAAAGGGTGATCGTCAAAGCATTTAATATTTACTCCATTAAATTCGCTTCTTCTAGCTCCTTCTTCACGTGTTCTAAAATGTACAAAAAAAATAGCATAGAGAAAACTAAAATTACGAAATAGAAAGGCTCTAGAGTCATTGATTACACAGATGACAAAGCAGAGGCCCTAAAAAAGAAGCGCAGAAGGTAAAAAGAAAATAATGTGGGGATAAGGGATGGAGGAAGCACCTGGATCTTTAGCAGCTCTTCTTTACTCATGTTTGAAGCCGCAAATCGAAGGAATGAGGGAAAAGACTGAAAGGGAGGTAATAGAGCTAGGAAAGAAAATATAGGAAGAGAAGCAGAGAGGACAACCTGCAAGAGGCTAAGTGAGCTTCTTTACTCTTGGAATATCTAGAAGAGGTTTTTGAACCAAACACTGAGCATATGACCGATGAGAATATGCCTTTCTCATAGTGGTGGTAGGGAGAGATGGAGTTGGAGAGAGGGGCTCATAGATTGTGGGTAGAAATTATAATTAAACCTCTTTGGTGGGTAGACATTTTATATTTTGTGTTAATTTTTTATACCAAAAGTTTGGCCGTTATTTTTTTTTTTTGAGAAGAGGGGAGGATGGCCTTGGAACATGGAAGATTAGTGATAATCAAGAAAGAGTGATTGAGTGAATGCAGAGTGTCAGATTCTAAATTTCCAAAAATGGGTGTATAAAAAGAAAATTTGTATGATCGAAGTTATTATGTACGTATATTTTCATTTAATCCATTTTAAATTTTTTTACCATTGTCTTTAGGATCAAAATTATCAAAAATAGCTAAATAAATTATATATGAATATGTGACATTTACTGATATTCATGTCCTTTTAGGTAATTTGCCACCAAAAATCACTTATCCAACATTCATCCAAACAGTTTCTTCTTTTCAAAAAAGTCACTTTTGGCATTAATCTAAACAGAAATCACGTTACACTTTTAACTTTTACTCAAAATATTATTTACATAATATTGTGAAATTTTGAATTTTAACATACATACACATATATATTTAAAATTTGAATAAACCCCAGAAATAAAGCTCATGTAAGGCTGTTCTTGCGTGTGACCCTGTAGGCCCAAATAAAGTTGGCAGTGGGCTAATCTCACCATAAGCCCATAAGTCACAAGCGGTCTCTAGCAAGACATTACGACTACCCAAATGATACATGGATCGTTAACACGGCGCAACCTTTTATGCAATCACATCACGTCCCTTTTGTCATGCGATATCTCGGTCAATGATGAGGCATGGATAATGTCATCCTCCTATTCCCGACCGTTACTTTCTCAATCCCTGAGTAGTCTGATCAAAGAAACAAAAACCCCTTTTTGTTACAGTATGGCCATACATTTCTCAGACTCACTCATCGAGGGGTCCAGTAATATCTCTCAAGTAATGTGAGGGATAAATCCTATCTTGATCACTCACATTCCTCCACATGAAAACCCTTAAGCCCGATTACAGCCTTTATCACCACCCGATCAAATGTGACTTTTGACTATGTCAAAGCTTAGTGACTTTCATGCAGGAATCCATGATGATCTCAAGTCAAAAGGCATTGTGACGTGATCACATATTAGATAAGCTAATGACTTAATCCATGCAGCTTTCTCATAGCGGGTTGATCCAGCACGTTGTACTCTTACAAGTGCCTATGACTTTGACTCATATCTCCATACCTTATCAAAGTCATACTGGTCTTACTTTATCTTTGTTCCCACATAGATAACCAACCAGGGACATTTAGGACAATATTCATAATTTGCCCATGGATGCAATTATCATAATAAACATGCAAATGTTATGATAATTAAATGGAGAAAATACATTAAAATAAATAATGTGTGAGGTACAATGATTGGCCCCTAGGGCACAATTTCCAATAGAAGTTGCTTTTTCCACCACTTATCCAAACGGCCCCATTGCCTCATATAAATCTTAGAATTTCTGATAGTGAAATAATGTGTCCGTTTAAAGAACCGTTGGGAGAATGCATGTTAGTTACAATGTGTAGGTGCATATCCTGTTTCTTCAGTTGTCTACTATCCTTGAGACCCTATACATTCGTACAGATGTGAGAATAACATGCATTATCTAATACCCATGTAAAGAAAGTAGAAAATAAATATCTATAACATAAATATCTGAAGAGATAGCTCCGTTGTCCTTCCTTTTCTTTTCCAGATCTTCCAGGAAGAGTTTGCAATTCCTTTTCCAATGACCAGGTTCATTGCAGAAATAGAAGACTCCATCCTTTGGAGGCTTTGCCTTATTAGGCGTGGACTTGATTGCAGTTTGTTTGGCCTTTTGGTCTTACCCAGTAAAGCCTTTATCCTTTCCAATGCCCTTGCCTTTCTTTTTCGTGCTTGATAACAATTCTCAAGTTCCTAAACTAGTTAAGAAAGTTTGTTCCATTGAGTTTGTTCTTCTCAAGGACTAATCACAGTGATAGTGCATAGGTATTACTAGTATACAAGATTCTATAATTCAAAATATGCAAAATTAATTATTAATCTCCCACTAAATCAATAATCCTCAATATTATTAGTGGCAAAGACCCATATTTCACTTAAATTTAACTCCGCTTTGGCAAGACCTTAAATTTAAGTTAATTAGGTAGGTAACCCTTTACCAATTACATCATATGTAACTCTTAGATTTTATGGGATTCAGTCATCATATGACCCAACATGTTTAATCCCATCTAATGCCTTGAGATGCAAAACCATTTTGATAATCTCAATTAAGTCAAGACAATAACGAATTGTGTGAGTAGCACCATTACTCACGATTGCCTTTCCAAGATAACTCAAATGCATTCATTTTGGTGGAACCTACAACTGAGCGATCGAGGTTTTGACAATTATTCATTAATTGGCGATATTATGACTTAAGATTGAAGTATGAGGATTTTTTTAATTAGATGGTTTATATGTATATATAACGCAATTTGTATCTCATACAAATATATATACATATATAATAATATGTATCATATGATCTAATCATAAGAAGTATAAAATATGATATAATATGGTTCACCTAACTTATATCATCTCAAACCCATAAGTTGATCTCTATAATAAGAAGTGATTAAAGATTGAGAAAATTTACAATCCTTTTAGGTAATTCCCTAAACAAATTTAACCACATAATATATTCACGGTTAATTAGGTAATTCGCTAAAGAGATAACAACTCATATATCAAGAACTCATCTTAATATCAAAAGGTAACATGAGAGATGATAACTCATATCTCTCTCATGAATTTGACATACATCATATGTATAACAAACAAGAACACATTATATATCATGCTTTTCAAGTGAAAAAGACACATCATACATCACATGTATATCCCAAATTCATACTTTTCAAGAACGCATATTATATATCATGCTTTTCAAGTGAAAAAGACACATCATACATCACATGTATATCCCAAATTCATACTTTTCAAGAA
>JANTPZ010001650.1:0-20575 GCA_025593235.1 Vachellia pachyceras | reverse complement strand
ATATATGAAAAGTTGTGCCATTTAGGTATTTCCAAGAAAAAGGGAATATATAACCCAATTTATAAAATAGCATTGGATCTCTTTATTCTTGCACTTGGGACCTGATATCCTTTAGTACATAATTATAAATCGCAGTTGCAAGCACTGCAATTAAGCTAATTTTAGTGATCGTATGTTATATGTACAAGAGGAATCCGACTAATAGCTTATTGAATATAGTAATACAAAAATTTTGAATATCAAACTATTATGACGCACCAAACAGGACCTTAGCCACCTGATCAGTTTGATGTTAACTAATCCTCTCTCTCACTAAGAACCTATGGCATAATCCACTATCCCCCGATATACAAGGCAATTTATACAGTAATGATTTTATTAAACCAGTATAAACCAATCCAAATATCCAATAGAGCATTAATGGCTAAAGAAACTACCACCCGCATTGGAAGAAAAGGATGACAATTGGTGGATCAAATTACAAAGATGACCATGCAATGGTTTAAGATATAAAACTCGTTCTCCGACAACGGACAAACTGCTCACTGATTTTTTCCACGGCTTCTAACAAAGGAGTTGGATGCCAACAATTTCTGGCTGGGAGCTAAGTGGTCACCCTGTGAAAATTTAACACGTTAAGCTGCATCGAACTTTTAGAACATAATCTAAAAACGGAAACTCCACGCTAAGGTGCTGCCAAATAAAGCGTTTTTTCAATACAATGTTCTTCCATAAGGATGAAATGAGAGATCTTTATGTACCCAAAGAAAAAAAACTAGAGGTCAAGACACAAATAAATACACACGCATATGCCCTAGAGGGCTCCATCATGTGCTAATCATCTCATCTTACGGGTAAGCTGATTACATGTTTGAAAATGGCAAACCAGAAATTGCTTATGAAGGCACTGGTTGATGCTACCCTCCTCACAATATATATGCCTACTACTCGCTCATACCTATTCTCTGCTAACAAATGAGCACTTGACATTCTAGATTTCCTAGGGATGCCCACAGCTCACCAAAGACAGGATTAACAGAGAATTAAAGTATATATATTCAAACACTTTATCCAACATCTTTGACATCTTGAGTGGAACATCATTCTAAATACAAAGTCCTAGTATGATCAGATTCAGACAAGAATAGCAGTTAAATTTACAACGGCTTTTACAGATTCTTGCATTCAAGTGCCCATCTTCAATTGTTCGTTCTTACATGCTATGACAGTTTAAAACACCGAAACCCAATATTGAATTGAATTAAATCTGAAACTAGTGAAAACATTTTGATTAAAAATTAAAGAAACGAAAGTATTTCAACACAGGAATGCTCAATTAAATTGACATATATGCAGAGTCTTTGATGTATAATTGTAAATAGCATAGGATTAGGTGGTTATGGTAGTTATAAAACTAGGAGGTACTTATGGCCGTTATAAGAAACTAGCAGTTAGAGAAACGAAGCTTATATATAAAGGGAATGAAACTGTAACTCAGATTGACAAAATGCTTATTGTAAAATATACAGAGCACTATTCAGCCTAGTATTTTCTCTCCCGCTCTCCCGCTTCTCTCACCCCTCTTCTTCCCCTTTTTTTCTACCACTGCACATCAGTCTTCCGTCAAACAGGGAAATAGGAATATGCTAAGCAAATAAAAATGAAACAAACCTTGCATAAGGATGCTGCTGACTCAGACTCCACAGTTTGCACTGGAACATGTCCAAGTGACAGGACAGAATCCAAGGCATCCAAAGTAAGCTGCCAACCACAAAGAGCTACAGCATCCGCACCAGAAAATGAGCAAGAGCCAGCAGAACCTGCGGCAGCAACATCCCTGTTCACCCAAGGACAATAGTCATCATGTTGTCTAATTGGATCAAACTCTAAACCTCCATTAATCTTGTCCCCATAAGGAGTCCCTGACAAACAAAAAAAGTTTTAGCATTCACATTCTCTGCATCATAGTGAAGAATAGTGACAGAGCAGAAGCACCCTCAAGAGAAATTGAACAAAGATACTAAGACTTGCTCATACCATCCACAACTAAACAGCCTGATTCAATATATGCACTATCATCAATAGGAGATGCCTTCCCAGTCTGAGTAACTTCTTCTTTGGATGCTTCATAGGCAGAAAAAACAGTAGCATTGCAAGAAAGAGATGGATGGGCACCATTTTCATTACCCAAAATCTGCATGCTACTAGAAGTCTTCTCAGCATTTTCAATAGAATCAGCCTTGGTTGAAACGATTTTTGAGCCACTGTCAGTCTTTGCAGTAGATTGAGACACCGCTGCTTGACTATCCCCTTGAGGATCTTCTTGACTCATCTCTTCAGGCACAAAATCGCCTGTTTGACCATGAGGCATATATTCACCAGCCTGATCCTGATGCTCAATTACTTCAGCTTCTGGTTCTACATCACCCAAACTATCACCTAGATGGACTGAAATATCGGCCCCATGAATTTCTGCTTCATGGCTTGCACCCATGCCAACACTGCCCCCACTAATACCCAAACTGGGCCCATCCCTGGCAGGAGCAGTCAATATGTCTACGTTCAAAACTTCCCCAAAAGCATTTGAACTGCTAACAACTACATCAGCTCCTGCTCTTTCTAATACAGGCTGGGACCACGCATTATTCTGAGCTCGGTAGCTGCTATTTAATTCTGAAGTTTCATTCAATCCAGCAGAGTTGAAACTGACATCATTAACATCTAGAGGAGAATTTTCAACACTTTCCATTGATTCATCATCTGAACTGTGATAAATAGTATCCATTGCAATAATAGAAGATGCATGTGTGGATTCCCTGGCAGATGGGATGCCAACAACATTATCCCTATCCGGGTCAAATCCATGACCTGTACTTGCATCTGCTTCTATTTGGGTATCCAACAAATGGCTAGGTACTGCACCAAAAGAATCTCTCCTACATGATAATGAGATTTTCTCCAAAAGATTAGGACATCGGACATGCTTGGAAGGGCCTGCCGAATACTGTTGAGCACCAGTGACTTCATTATTACCACAATCAACAATGATTCCTTCAGCACTGTTTGCCTGTTGCCAGTGTGGATGTGGTCTGTCAACTGAACTTCCACCATCATCTAACTGACGTTTACGTGACATTGGGCCTTGTGATTCATAAGAAGTTGCCTGATCACCAACCTCACTTCTAGAAGGTCTCCCAACCATCGAAAACCTTCCTTCACCAGGACCTGGCACTTTACCTGATGCCAAATTTATGTTCACCTGGGAACAAGATAATCCATCAGTCACTTTCAGATTTGCATCTGGACTTTTATTGGATACAAGTTGTCTCCTATCAGATGTAGCAGCCTCATCAGTACACTCTTTTTCAACACTATTGGCAGCAACCCATTCATTGATTCCACTAGCTGCACTCACCCCACGAGTTGATGTCACTTTTTTGCTCCTTTGAGGGGTATCGGCACTACAGGAAGCAAGATGAACTGGACGGGGAACAGTTAAGAAATCCCATACTCTAACTGTGGTCCCACATAAACTACAATCTAGCAAAGGTGTCCTAGACTCGCAATTAAATTCTGAACCCAGTACTTCATTGCCCCCAGTATCTTTCCTGGAAGTTGCTGAAAATTCCTTTCTGCTTGGTGAGGGATATTGTGTAGATCCTTCGACTGGACCAGAACTGTTATCGTTTTTGGCAGATTCAGCAGACTGTTCTTCACAGTCAAGCACATTAGGAAGCCACCTCGCCTCCCATCCACAAAGACTTATGAGCTTTTGGGCCTATTGAAGTAAAGTTTCAGTTAAAGATCAAGATCACGATAAGAGCAAAAACTAAATGCATGTGCATATCTACACCATCAGTTATATTATAAATGAGATTGATTATTGATATAACTGGAACATCTGAGAGTATCTTACATAAGTATATGAATGAAGAGTCTGTTCTCCTGAATGACCCATAGCAGATACACTTTCTGCTCTGTAACCCATATCTCCGGCTGCCTGGATTTGCAATTGAGCAAGAAAGTGATCAATTTGAGGGCCATGTGTAAGCCGTATCTGCTCAACTGCAGATGAAGATACAATAGGGAGGGAGTAAAACTGCAAGAGTGCATCACAACGATCCCTAAAACCTCCAATTAGTGCTGAAGGTGATGTAGGAGGGAAATGCACCAAGCTTTCTGGACAGTTGTTACCTCTCCAAGGACAGGTGACTTTGTGTCCTCTATCAAGCTGTTCAGAAAGTTCTTCACTGGAAGCATCAGCTTCATCAAAAAGATGAAAAATGATAATCAGGCTCACACTGAACATCGAGATTGAATTGACCAAATTTAAGACTGACTGATTTGAGGGATATTAAACCAGACCAAAATGATTGATTTTGGAGTTTTGGTTAGGATGGTACTGCTCGCCAACGACCAGATACACAACAAGGTGCCCACTTTATACCACATTTGCAATAGGCAAATAACAAAGACTCCACAACAGTTAGTGGAACCAGTCTCTACAATAAAGATATAGCCTAATGACTATTCTATGTCCAAATACTTCAGTGGACTCCAGCAGTAAACAACGGACAAAAGTTAGCTTAAACTCACCAAAATTAATAGAAGCTGATGACGTAAAATCTAATTTTGCACCACATATCTCACACTCAATCTTATTAACATCACTATTCACCCAGCCTCTCTTGGCACAAGCCAATGATCCTGCAACCTGCGGAAGCAACAACATAAAATTAACGCATAAGTCCACCTTCCCAGATGTCATGGAAAGTTAAAGGCAGCAGTGTGTTATAAATGAACAAATGAGAAGCCGAGTGTTTTTCTTTCTGGCAATGCTACTGTTCTCTTAGACTAACTGCTTCCAGGACACTTCGAAGCTCTACAATTGCACATGGCATACAATTCATCCCACGCACTTCCAGCAAATCAAGTTATATAAAGACGGGGGTTTGTAGAAAATTGACAACCAGCATTGGACTTGGACAAGACTTGAATTACATGGAATCTAACGTAGGCGTTTTCTTAAATGGTTGAGAAATGGTGCTATGCATAGATATCTAGGAAGAAAAATAATTCAGAAAAACCAAAATGGATATGCAAGAAACTGTAGTTAAGGTCTATAATGAATAAATAGTTATGGTGATCTCCGAAGATTCTTTTTAATAAAAGGAAAACACAAATTGGATTTTCATTAATGAAGCATTCGCTGGGTCCTCATCAACAAGCTTTGAGAGACTATCTGAAACTTCTAACCAAAAGAGAAAGATGATATTCACACAACTCGCTTATCATCAAGCGAGCTTTATGCATGGAGCACTACGTTTGCCCCAATACTAAATATCTTGCATCACTTCGACAAAATGAATTAGCTGCATACCTTAGCGTTCCCATTAAGCTTAAATGTCGAAAGACGCCTGAGTAAATCCCCTCTCTCCCAAGGCCTGCACGAGACATTTGACAATCCGTTCAAGCTAGCCCGTTGCGGAAGTGAATCATCATTAGCTGGGGCAGCAGGTGACGAAGCGCCCACGGAACTGCCAAGTGCAAAAGAGAAAAATGAGAGTGTAAAATACGAACTTCGATTCAACCAAAAGATAAAACGTAAAAACTTGGATTTGGCGCTGGTGACCAGCAAATTACACCAAGAAGCATTAAAAAGGAAACTAATTGAAACTTATTTTTGCATATTTCTATATCAATGTCAGACAAGGAAAGGTAAATTGGGGCTTTCAGTTTTCAGTTCCAGGCATGAGTCGCTGTGACCGAGAGAGAGAGAGAGAGAGAGAGAGAACCTAGCAGCAGGAGTTGGAGGAGACGAATGTGGTTTGGGTAGTGATGGATCATTGGCGTTAGGAATGTTCTGCTTCGAGCCTACAGTGTCTTCCTTCATCCTTCCCTCGCTTCTCTCCTTTCGACCTAATTCCCAGTTTCTGTGATCTCCTTCATTCTTTCTCCTTTCCCGCGAATTCATTCGTGTGATTAAATTAATAATCGATAATTTACTGAGAATAAAAATTAATAAATTATTTCACATATATTTAATTTATTATTCCCATTGTTACTTAAATTTTTTTTTGACGACTTCTTTCTTTATAAAGCTTAATAAAATTACAAGTTAACAATGACATCAAAAAAATAAAATACAGTGACAAAAAAGATTTAAATTTGGCTATCCGAAGTAATCAAACTTATAGCGATATAATAATTTAAACTTTCTAACTATTTCCCTATGTTTTGTAAATTAATATAAACAGTTAATTATTTATGAAATTAACTTATAAAAAATAAAATAATATGATAAATGTCACGCTAAAAATTCATATTGATATTGTCCTGGCTTTAATTCTAAAAACATGTCAAAAAAAATAATGTTATACTTCTTTATATTTAAAAAAATATAATAGGAATTTCAATGAAAATTTAGTAATTTTCTTTTGCCAATAAAATTTAGTAATTTAAAGGAGGGGAAGTTTAAAAAAAAATCACTTCATATAAGGATCATGATTTAACATGGATAAAAAAATTTGAGTTGGAACATTTTTTTTAGGCCCAGGAGTTTTTAGAATCTGGACCTGAGAAGAATGGGGCTTGTCAGAGTTTAGAATCCGCTAAAAAATTTCGGCCTGGAAAAAAAAATAAACAAAAGCCGCCAAAAGAAAAGAAAAATAAGAAATCCTTATCACATGAGCAAAATTTGGCAGGCGGAGAACTATCCACACATTCCCAAATGTTTCAGCTTCTCCGGGCCATACCATATATTATCCCGACAATCTCACCCTCAAATTAACATCCTTATTTCCTTTCTTTCTTCAGCTTCCACTTCCACTTCCACCTCACACCCACACTTCGCTTCTATATTTGGGATGTCAGTCTGCAGTAACTTGAACATGTTCTATTTGTAATTGACAAAGTTTCAATCTTTGAAGTCGAGGTATCACCCCCTTCTTATTCTGTTAAGAGCAGTAATGTATTGCTCTTAATTTATTTGTTCTGTGAGTTTTTCGTTGCTGGGTAGGTTAAATTCTTGTAGTAGGTGGTTGTTTCAATTCACTGAAAAGTATACAGAGTGTAGGATGACAAATTGCTAGAGGTAAGAAGACTTAGAGCCTATTCTTTTGTTGTTGGATTTCAATGCATATACTTGTGGGAAACGCTCAAGGAGCGATTGCTTATCTTGCTTCCCCTGTCAGTTTGGGGGGCTTAGTTGGAGTGAGTTCCTCTGGAAGGACCCACTCTATTGGAAGGAGGGTTTCGTTTTCTGGAGGAAACTTTAAAGGTAGGAGGACATGGCATTGTGTCTCCTTGTCCCTTTGTAGATATTCAGTGACTACGACTGATTTCATACCAGACCAAGGCAATGCAGTGTCCCTTGACTCTAACAGTGATAGAGGCAGTACGGGTAATGGAGATGATAATGCTGGTTTTGTTCTTAAGCCACCTCCAAAGCCTGTATTGAAGTCTTCAGAGACCAAGGGTAACTCCATTTTGGGTGCAAATTCTGAAGGATGGGATCCCTCTAAAGCTAAGCAATTTGATAATGAAAAGTTCGATGATGTTGAAGAGAGGAATAAGGTGATTGAGTCACTTGGAGAGGTGTTGGAGAAGGCTGAAAAGCTGGAAAATTCAAATTTGGATGGCAAAAGAAATAATGGACCAGTAAGCAAACCAGCAATATCTAATACAACCACTAATCCTAAGACTGATAAATTGGCAAACTCAACAGCAAACCAGCAGTCTAGAACTGTGAAGAGTGTATGGCGTAAAGGGGACACAGTTGCTAATGTGCAGAAGGTTGTTAAAGAAGCACCCAAGCCTAGAACTAAGAATGGAGGAGGCAAATCTCAAACAGGGGGTGAAGGTAAGGTGGCATTTCAGTCGCCTACTCCTCCACGTTCTCCTCAGCCACCATCAAGACCTCAGCCTTTGCTACAAGCTAAACCATCTGTAGCTCCCCCGCCCATCAAAAAACCTGTTTTGAAGGACAATGGAGCTGCTGCACCTGTTAAAGATAAAGAAAGGAAGCCAATTTTGATTGACAAGTTTGCTAACAAGAAACCAGTAGTTGATCCTCTAATTGCTCAGTCTGTTCTAGCTCCTACAAAACCAGGAAAGGGTCCTCCTCCTGGAAAGTTTAAAGATGATTACCGAAAGAAAGGTGCTCCAACTGGAGGAGGACCAAGGAGAAGAGTATTAGGTAATGACGTCGATGAGATTCCTGATGAGGAACTTGATGTCTCTATTCCTGGTGCTGCAACAGCAAGAAAAGGGAGGAAGTGGAGTAAAGCAAGTCGAAAGGCAGCAAGACTTCAGGCTGCCAAGGAGGCAGCTCCTGTCAAAGTAGAAATTCTGGAGGTCAGTGACAAAGGTATGTTGATAGAGGAGTTAGCCTACAACTTGGCGGTCAGTGAAGGTGAAATCCTGGGTTATCTATACTCCAAGGGGATTAAACCAGATGGGGTGCAAACTTTAGACAAGGACATGGTGAAGATGATTTGTAAAGAGCAAGGTGTTGAAGTCATAGATGCTGATCCCATCAAAGTTGAAGGATTAGTGAAGAAAAGGGAAATTCTAGATAAAGATGATCTCAATAAACTCAAAGATAGGCCTCCTGTTATTACTATCATGGGTCATGTGGATCATGGCAAAGTAAGTTACATCACTCTGTATTCTTCCTGTATGTATGATTTTTTTGCCTGAATCCTCTGCTTTTCTGATACTTGTTTTTGATTGGCAGACAACTCTTTTGGACCATATTCGGAAGAGCAAGGTATAATGATTATATGTGCGCACGCTTGTGATAGCCTAACAGTATATCCAATACGTGCTGTGTTACCTGTCTATTTATATGGATTTTTCTATGCTGGTATTTTTACTGTGCTGATGTTCTTGTCCATGAGTTTAGTTTGCATAAGATTATTACGGAATCCACATTATTGTCAAAGCTTCATCTTCTATAATCTACATTATTGTCAGAGCTTCATCTTCTATAATTTGTGCCATTCGTACATTCATCCTAAGCCCCTTTTTTATTCTGGCCAACATTCTAAGCCTAAATGCTTGTTGTTAACAGGTAGCTGCTTTAGAGGCTGGTGGGATTACACAAGGAATTGGGGCATATAAAGTTCAAGTTCCTGTTGATGGCAAATTGCTGCCTTGTGTATTTCTTGACACTCCTGGGCATGAGGTAACCCTACTATCAAGTAGAACCTTTCAAATTTTGATTTTCTTCTCCAAATTTGTAAAACTGCTTTATATGACATCTACTAAGCACACTCATGTAGGCATTTGGGGCAATGAGAGCTCGAGGAGCAAGTGTAACGGATATTGCTATCATCGTTGTAGCTGCTGATGATGGAATTCGTCCACAAACAAATGAAGCCATTGCTCATGCCAAAGCAGCGGGAGTACCCATAATTATTGCTATAAACAAGGCATGCCAACATGATTTGACTCAATTGACATGAAAGGACAAGAAAATATAATTTTATTTTTCGTACTATCTATCTGGTTATGTCTTCATTAATTGCTTATGTAAATTTTATATGTTTGACCAGATTGATAAAGATGGAGCAAATCCTGACCGAGTCATGCAAGAGCTATCTTCAATTGGTCTAATGCCTGAGGACTGGGGTGGTGACATTCCAATGATTCAGGTTTATGTTGCCATTAACTGGTGTCAAAGCCCATTTAAATTTAGAACTGAAGTTAATGAGTGAAAGTTTATGAGTAGTTTGTTATAAAATATAGCTCGCCCTCTCACACAATTCAAAGTTCAAACTTGAAGTGTGGACAAGCGTAAGCCCACTAATATTAGTACTTAATTTTATTGCATTAGAGGTTAACGAAGTTTAACTTCTGATGATCTTGTGAGAAAGGATCTGACATCTTGTCAAAATACCACTTTGACTAGAAGGTTTAAGCTTTTAAATGAAGACCATTTTTTGTGTGATAATTATTGAAAATTCGCATTGTTCTCATCATTTCTTTATGCTTTGTAACTTTCAGTTGCTAATAATTTGTTTCCTTTATCATTTTTCAAACAGATAAGTGCTCTTAAAGGGGAGAATGTAGATGATCTTTTGGAAACAGTCATGCTTCTAGCTGAGGCAAGTTGCTTATTTAATGTGATTATGAAGTTAGCAAAATTTTGAATTCCCCTTTCTTTAGATGATTATTTTGCAAAATATATCTTTAAAAAAAATGGCATCAATTGCTGAGAGTAAAGCTTTCAGCATTATTTTACTCAAATAAGAATCTCTTTTGCATATAAATGAATGTTGACCATAATGCTCTGATATCTTGAAGATAAAGATTTCTAGTAATTTTACTCATCAGAACTTCTTAATATTTGTGGTTAATATATTCTCTTGTTGAATATCCCATGAATAATTGTTGGGAAAAAAGTTTGAGATGTCCTAGTATTCTTAGGAACTGTTCATCTTGTAGATGCCTTTTTCTGGAAGATTTTAGTGAATTTTTGTACATTTTATGACTTTCTCTATCTGCTTGCTTCCATTCTGACCTTTGCAAATGATGGTTCAGTTGCAAGAGCTGAAAGCAAATCCTGATAGAAGTGCGAAGGGCACAGTCATTGAGGCTGGTCTGGATAAATCAAAAGGACCATTTGCTACTTTTATCGTGCAGAATGGCACCCTTAAAAGGGGAGACGTAGTAGTTTGCGGAGAAGCTTTCGGAAAGGTTGTTAAATATGTTAATTTTAAAATTCAATGCTATAGTGACCTTACTTATTTTTAATAATTAAAAATGTTAAAATTCTAATCTAAGCTATCTAATTTGCTTGCCTTCACATTTTTAGTCATCTTTTTTTTTTTTTTACTTGCAATCCTCTATTAGGTGAGGGCACTATTTGATGATGTTGGAAAACGTGTCGATTCAGCTACACCTTCTATACCTGTACAGGTTTGTCAACTCAATTTTTTTTAATTTTGCCATAGAAAAAATACCATGAAGTCTATTTATTTAAAATAAATATTGTATTGATATCTTTATTCTGGTTTTCATGTCAATAAATGTTTATAAAGGTTGGAGTTTGCTGAGAAAGGTAACCTGTTAAATAACTGCATGTGGAATTAAATGATTCACCATATGATGGTGATGAGGAAAAGAGAAAATGGCAAAATGTTATCTCCTACCACCTATCTTAAGCTTCACTAGAAACTTGATACCTAATCAATGAAAGGAATATTTCAAATATTCAATCAAGTGCTCGTAGAGTCGTAGGTTTTGGCATCATTATGTATTATATCTTGGACTGCTAAGTAGTGTTATTTGGAACTGATATTTTGTGATAAGGGCCTCTTCTGAGAAATAGAAATTAAAAGACACTTCTAGCATGGACAAACTATATAATTAGACAATTGCATTTTATGGTGTATTAGGGAGATAATTTCTTTGCAATTCCAACTCTTGGGCAACCATCCCTGAACTTTTTTCCTCCCTGTTTGGTTTAGATGTGTTGAGGTATTTATGTAAATGGTTGTGGATTAGATTTCTTGGATTTTTCAATTTGTGAAGAATTTCTTAATGAAGCTAAAATCAAAACTTTCTAATCAATGAGTTCTTTTTCTGGTACAAATATAATCCAAAATTTTTCATTGTCTATGCTCTTACGTAGGTTATTGGATTGAATAATGTTCCAATTGCTGGTGATGAATTTGAGGTTGTTAACTCCCTTGATGCTGCCCGTGAAAAGGCTGAGTCCTGCGCTGAATCATTGAGAAATGAGCGTATTTCAGCTAAGGCAGGGGATGGGAAGGTCACCCTTTCTTCTTTAGCTTCTGCAGTTTCGGCAGGAAAGCTTTCTGGATTAGACTTGCACCAACTAAACATTATCTTGAAGGTTGATCTTCAGGTATGTTTGCTTCTGCATGTTATCAAATTTGGGAGGAAACCACTTTGTTCATGCGATGTATTTATGGTATATTGAACTGTTGGATTAAACAAATTAGAGCAAAGTTTGTTTACCTTGAGAAATTACTTTAAATCGGCATGCACTAGTCACTTACATCCTTACAACCATCAAGAGGACTGAAACACCTATCTTTGCAAACAAACGCATGTGTGCCTTTGTGTAGTATAGTGCCCTTACGTTGTTATTTAGCAAGAGCTGGTCTAAAATTGCTGTAGTCTGGTGTCTTTTATGCTCTGAATATGGGTAAATTGGGCAGGACTCTGTACATGTGTCCTCCGGGCAATTTTATTTAAAAAGACATTTCAGCACTGGTTACATATCCATTTAAAAACATTTGATATCTGTGCCTAATTGTATTTTGACAATTACCTCTCTGGGAAGAATTTCTGTTTAACCATCTAAGTTTGATAACTTGTCAATAATGCATCAAACTCTTTGTTGTCTGTTTTAAAAATGTAAGTCTGTCATATACCTAATATTGAACAGAACTGGTAATTGTGCAAGTTGTCTTAAAGTTTGATATTTTTCATGAAGGATCTGTGTTGTTGTTTTTCTACCTGCAATTATATTTAGTTCTTTTTGGTCTTGGTTAGGGATCCATTGAAGCTATCAGACAAGCCCTACAGGTGCTACCGCAAGAAAATGTCACCTTGAAGTTTTTGTTGAAAGCAACAGGTGATATTAGCACCAGTGATGTTGACCTTGCAGTTGCAAGCAAAGCTATTATTTTGGGATTTAATGTCAGAGTACCAGGTTCTGTGAAAAGCTACGCAGAAAATAAGTTGGTGGAGATTAGATCATATAAAGTTATTTACGACCTGATTGATGATGTGCGGAATGCAATGGAAGGACTTCTGGAGCCTGTGGAGGTAAATCGAACATATTTTTAAATATGCAGCCAAAGTGTAGATTATACTTCCACAGTTTTTCGAGTGTTCATTGAATACAAGTCTTGATAGGTTTCAATATTTACGTGCCATGGAACTTGTTAAAAATATATCTTATTGACTTCCAAGATAATTTTAAATAGGGAAAATTATAACTTTTTGTCCCTAAACCTTTTGTTAATTATCAATTTAGTTCTTAATCTTTGACTCAGAACAACTCTTAACTCAATAAATTACAAGGACTGAGTTGTGCTGAGTTAAACTTAAGGGACTAAATCAAAAATTGAGAATGTTTAAGAATTTAGTTATTTTATCCCTTTAATATATACTGCTTTGTTTACTCTTCCTGAGCTTCAAGGTTCATGAAGGATCAACAGTAAGAGACTAACTTCTGTCTTTTGACAGGAACAAGTAACAATTGGCGCAGCTGAAGTAAGGGCCACGTTCAGCAGTGGTAGTGGTCGTGTTGCTGGATGCATGGTTACAGAGGGAAAAGTATCAAAAGACTGTGGCATTCGAGTCATTCGTAAGGGAAAGGCTGTTCATGTTGGAGTGCTTGATTCTTTGAGACGAGTAAAGGAGATGGTGAAGGAGGTATGATTCTGCTTTTACTACTGCTTGACCATTAATGCACCCGTTGGAAGCCTGACTTGTCTGTAGAAGCATACGTTGACACGCCTATTGGAAGCCATTAAAATATGCAAAGCCTCTTTTCAGATGCCCTGAATTGCCAATGAACCTTTCTGCGTTTCTATGTTCAGATATCCTGTGGGAATTTAAACACACTGTCGATTATTCTGAGTCCATCATCCGTCGCTTTTAGCTCTTGCTAATGGCATATGATGTATGCTTTCTTTTTGAGGATGAGAATTATTTTTAAATTTATAATCCTTTACCCTTTAAGAACAGTGGTATTCTCAAGCTAACTTTATGGTAATTATTGATTAAAAAGAAGCTAGAATTGCAGCCTGTTGTTTATATAGATTAAAACTGTTGATCCATTGAGAGATGCTTGTATTCTCAGCATTGGTAACTTGATGACTTAGATTGAGTTTTCTGCTTCTTGTTAGATTTTATATGTTGTCCCTATTCATCATGTTCATATAGCCACTACCTAAAAGCACTCACGTTTTTCTTCTTTTTGAACAGGTAAGCGCTGGTCTAGAGTGTGGAATTGGTTTAGAAGATTACGACGACTGGGAAGAGGGAGATATCATTGAGGCATTCAACACGGTTCAGAAGAAGCGGACCCTTGAGGAGGCATCGGCTTCAATGGCTGCTGCCGTAGAAAGAGTAGGAGTATAGTTGTAGAATCACATGCTACCCATAAAGATTGGCTCATATCATGTTTTTGACATAGTAGCACAAGTGGGTTTGGCGTTTTCCTGAAGCAATCACCGTCTGCTTTTGATGGCTTGACATTAGTGAACAGGTATCAATTCCCACATCAAGATATATCTACATTCAGGACGGGCTACTGAAAGATCTGAGTTCAAAGTCATTTGTTCCATTGTTGCGTATAATAACAGTGTATATAACAGCGTATATTAGATTCAGCTTCTTGTAAAGACGGAACTTGTTTTCAAAGTCACAAGATTTAACAGCTTGGACTCAGTACTTGTAAGTTGTAACAATCACATACGCTGAGAAGGGGGAAAATCCAATTTTTGAGCAACTTTTCCATTATGCTTTGAAATGAATGCATTTGCTTATCAGAAGTCTGCACAATTGTACTTAGTTCTCTCTTGGTCCAATACAAGTATTTTGTGTATGCGTCTAGATCCAGTCATAAGTATAAACGAATTTTTCCCCTATATTTTTTTTATACAGAAATTGTTGAAAAGGAGCTGGAATTACCCTATAATTTAATCAACGAGGTTCAACATTATGGTGGCTGATCCCGAACTATCCAATATCGATATATGGATAAATTAGATTTTGCAATCATAGGATATAAATAGATAATCAAACTTTTTTTTAATTGAGTCAAAGTTTGTGCCTTTAATTCCTTATGCAGGAAATTGAGTTTGGTACCTTTTTGTAAGTAACAATCTTAAACCATTATGAGGGTTTTGTGCTTTTCAAATCCAATGTTGAAATCTGAAATGGAAATTATTTCACGGTGCACGTCTCGTGTGTTGCATGATCAGGGATTGCTAAACTAAAACCGCTTCAAATATTTAAGATTTTGAAAGTCAAATGGCAACGGTCAACTTTATCCGCCAAGCAAAATTGATTGTGCACCTGCAAACGAAATTGACGGCATTGAAGTGGAAAAAAAAAGTGAAAACTTTCATCTATTCCTTTTAAAATTTGGCAAAAATTAGAAAATTTGACGGTCGGGGTATTCTGGACATTATCAATTTCAGATTCAGGTTTAATGAATCCATTCTCCAAAGAAAGCTCCATAGCCACTTTCTGATGAATTTTGTTCTCTAAAAACTCAGGCTACTCCACATAGCTGTTGCTGGTAATATCAGGTGAAGCAGCACATATGACCAATCAGGGGAGGTTAAAGAATGCCCCAAAATGGATAGCCCTGAAAATTCATCCCTAATTCTATCACATCCTCCAGAAACCATAACTGGGAAAATCAAGGAAAAACTATCTTGGTCACTTCAAAATATAACAAAGAAATTATTCTTATCATTCAAAATTCGGTCATTTTTGGCTAATTTTAATTAAAATTTACTTTTTACTTGAAGTTAAATGGATAATTTATTGTTATTCTTGAATGTTTTCTTTAGCCAGACTTGGTTCTTACTTTTTTAGAGGAGCAATGTGCAGTTTCTCCAAAATTCGAACACCTTATTCAGATTAAAAGCTCTTTTACCATCGAACACATTGCTTGCAACTAGGTCGGCGTATTGGACACTGCTTGCTCCAAAGCCTCGTCCTTTACGATTAAATTCTACATCATAAATACGAACCTTAAAAATCATTTGATATCCAACATGTCATTCGTTGAAAACAAGAAAAGATTCTGCATTGGATCACAGTCAACTATCAAAATGCTTACCGTCACTTTGGCTGCCATGAACTTCAGACTCAACATCTGCCATCGAACTCCCCAGTGCACAAAAAAGCGTTTACAAATGTCTGCGAATCAATAAAGAAAACAACATGTACACCAAAAGGGGGTGAAGCTAGAAGCTTAAGCTTCAGATTGATTTGTCACTTCCAAAAGTGAATGATTAAATGAGAAGGAGGAGGAGGCGGAGGCCTTAGGATTCGAACTTTTTTGTTGAAGAGAGACCTCAGTGAGAAATGGATCCAGGTCTCATGGATGCCGTTGATGGTCCTCTGTCGATAAAATAGCAAGTGTTTGGAACTTTGAAATTTGAATTGAGTAGCAAGCTAGTAATTATATTTATAACCATTGACCAAGGCATGAAAGAGCGAAAATGGTTACCACACAAAAAAAAAAAAAGAAGCGAAACGGGGCTGTTGCTTCTTTTTTTATCTGGTTGGTTATAAAAGAAATATCTCCTGAAGCTTCTTTTGAGCTTCCCCCCCCCCCCTTCTTATAATACAGTATGAGTTATCACAAGTGGACCGTTCTGGTGAGTTTGAGATTTCCGTAGCCTCTTTTTCCATGAGATGAGATTGTGCTGGTCTTGACAAAAATTTACTTTAGTGACAAAATATTTTACTATTTCAGGAGAAAATGAGCTGGGGTAAGAGATATTAAAGTGTCTCAAGAAGATGAATTAGATCCTTCAAATGTATGCTTTCTAGAGGGTGACCATTTTCTTATACTTGCAGGAGAGCCTCGTAGTACTTTTTTTCTGAGTAGGACTCTGGAGATATTGGGATGGAAGATGAGTATCTGAAGCTGAAAAGAGAGTTTGATAGTCAGAAAAAGGTTCTGGCTGAAACAAGGAGGGTTTTGAAGGAGCCGAAGAGGGAGAATCAACAGAAGGATTGGGAAAGCCAAGAAGCTTTGAAGTCCTTAAAGGGCTTATTTTGTTCCCAAATAAAAGTCATGTCCCTCAAATTATAATTATTTTCAGATTATCCCCTATTAATGATATATATTAAGACATTTTCAACAAGGGTATTTTCAAAACAAATTATTGAAATGGCTATTTTAGAAAAACAAACACATAATATTTTTTACAATGAACTAAATTAATTTCTTTAATCCCTATAAATTAAGGCATTCACTCAAGGAAAATATAAGTCGAGGAGTCTTTAAACGTTGACATGCAAGCAATTAAATATACTCATCTCCAAGCAAAGGGTTAGGCTAATCCAGATCCTAATAATAATAAACCTTTGCTTCTACGAATTTTGCAACATTCTAATGCACGTACACTATTCAAGCCAGCTTCCTCTCTTTCTTTTTCCTCGGGGCCACTCATGCAAATTATAAGGCAGCCAATAAACACAACAACTATGTAATACACTACATTCATCCCATTGTAAATATAATACTAACGTATTTAATATAAGAATTAGTTAATTTTTTTTTAAGATTAAGAAAGTTGAATGCATAAATAAATATTACCTACGGTCTTTAATATGAAAGTTAATTAACTTTTTTGATGTGATTGAAAAATTTAAATAAATTATTTAATTATACCATATATTGTGAAATTATTATTTATATCATGAGATTATATATCAATTTATAAGTTAAACAAATTAGTTTTAACAAAAATAATAAATATAGAAGTTAAACAACTTTCTTCATGTCTCAAAAAGTTTAACTAACTCTCGTATTAAAGACTAAAAGTAGTACTTTTAAATATTGTATTTAACTTTCTTAATCTTCTAAAAAATAAAAGTCAACTTGCCCTAACATCAAAAACTGGGGTAGTATACAGTTTGTAGCGTAAATATTAGATGTAGTTTGTAATGTAAATTTCACCACCAACAATAAACTAATAAGGATTACAGGTTGCATTGAATGGTCAGCTTGTATATGTCTGTGCATGTTTGTATCTCAAATAGTAAAAAACCAGCGATCCCTGTCATTGAGTGACTGGTGTCATGCAAGTTCTGTTCCTGTAATCTCCAATTTTCGTCTCTTTTACCTTCTCGTAAGCTAATAAATCCATTAACTAAATGAAATGAAGCATATATACTAGCTTCATTACACATAC
The DNA here is from genome assembly GCA_025593235.1 of Vachellia pachyceras. Taxonomy (NCBI): domain Eukaryota; kingdom Viridiplantae; phylum Streptophyta; class Magnoliopsida; order Fabales; family Fabaceae; genus Vachellia; species Vachellia pachyceras. The sequence continues at coordinate 2,645 of JANTPZ010001650.1, read as the reverse complement.
ACACACACACTCTCTCTCTCTCTCTGATCATCTGAGCTTGAGACAGGTGGTTTACTAACTGAATTAACTAGAAGCAACTTGCAAAATCATCATGCTCTTATTAAATTGTCAGACTCTTCTAACAGATATGCTTGAAGTTTGAAGCATCTCCTCTTGCCCATATTTTGTTTACTTTATTGACAATAATAATACCAACAACAACTGGATATATATATATATATATATATATCTTATTAATTCACCAGACAAAGTAGAGTCTTTGAGCCAACTGTGATAGAAATCATATTTCATTTGTGTATGAGAAAGAATTTTTTAAAGAGTTTGAGATTGGAGGCATCGTTTAAGTTGAGGTGCCATGATTAGTTATTCTTTCTGGCCTACACACACACACACATCTTTCTCTCTCTTAACATTTTGCGTATTAATCCCTCAAAACTTGATTTAAATAATACAGAAGGGATCTAAGTTCATGATTGTAAAGCTTCTCTCAGGTTGTGTTATAGACAACCAAGGTTGATGCATGTGACTGTTTGGGAGAGATCAGGACACTATAAACATTAAAAAATATAGAAAGGTCAGGTACTATAATTTTTTTTTGGTGACTTCAGGTACTATAATTTATATATAATGTGTGTGTTTGTGTGTGTGTGTGTGTGTGTGTGGTTTTTGTATAGAATCATGCACTAACAACAATTATAATTACAAGTTTAGGGAGAGGATAGAGATAAATACAATGTATCAATCCTAAAGCTATAGAATTGGCTCTGATGAAAAAAGAAGGGGAAAAAAATTTCTAAAACTATTAGGAAGGCCTGAGAGGATTTCTGTCTTGGGTTGTACTCCTTGAATATATATATATATATATATATGCAACTACCGAAAAACTATTATTATCTACAAGTTAATTTAATTTTGTTACTTTTTGACTTTTCTGTTTATGTATGCATTTTTGTATTTGATTTTTTTTAAGAAAAATCAACTTCACTTAAAGGAATCTCATATCATTTAGAATTATATGAAGTTCTCAACCAATCAGCTGACATTAAATTGTTGGTTGTTTCTTGAGTTTTAATTTTTTTATTGAATATATTTTGATTATTATATTGAACATCAAACATGCCTCAATTTTTTTATATATTCTCTAATTTCTTTAAATTATCTTTTTGAATGTCTTTTAAGATGCATTATTTTTTTTATTTATCCAATTATATATTCAAAAAATTAATTTAAATTTTATGTGTTTTGATATATAGATTATCCCAACACAATTAGACTAACTGATCTCTTAGATAATTACCCATCATAGCCCGTAGGTCTAACTACCCTACGACATGGAATTGATTAGTTACCAGTTTATCTAATCCATGTGAATGATTGGCAAGTAGTCTTAATTAAATTCAAACTCTCTTAGTACTCTCCCCATACCAAGAAATAAATAAATAAATAAAATTACAATCCAAACACATGTATCTCCCTACTACGATTCGATTCGACCTTTATATCTGAAACTTAAAACAGGTTCTGCATCGCAGAGGTATCAAGATTTATAAATAATCTCGACTCGATCAAAAAAAAAAATTGATGAATAATTGGCAAGTAGTGTTAATTAATTGAATTCAAACTCGTTCTCCTCATAATTTAGAAAAAAAATAATAATAACTGTCCAAACGTATGCATATTCTTCCTATGATTTCATAACCTTTTTCATTGCCATAAAAATGCCATGCACAAAATCCATCGCTAAATGACATTTTTCTGGTAGTGTTTGTTGAAACTAGAAGAGGGAAAAACCGATTCTTCTATGATTGAGGACAATTTGAGGTATCGAAATTTGTACTTACGACTCAATTTAAATAATTTAATGAAGTTAAAAATCGCAATTATATAGCAAATTTACAATCCCCATCTATACTATCATGATATAACATAAATTTCAGACAATAGTGAGGGCAAGAAAATATTTGGATTAATAGACCAAAGTGATTAGGTACAGTAGAAGAGAATTGATTATGCTATCCTTAAGTGATGTTGATTGTTTAAACTTTATGAATAAAAAAAATAATCGTGTCCTAAGATATACTCTCAATTAAGCTTAACAATGTTTGAATCTGACTCAATAATACTGTATACCAAATACTTTTTTTCAATCACAAATGTAAAAGCTAGTATAAATGGATTTGTTTGTATCATAAATGCACCACAAAAACATTGACTTTTAGTGGCAATAAAAGTCATTGTTGAGTGTTAGCCACTGCGAGAAAATGTTATCACCAAGTCACCATCCTAATGGTTATCATTAACACTATCCATGGCATCTAGAGCCGGGAAAATGGGTCCAGCCCGCGGGTTGAGCCCGCCAACCTGCGGGCTGGGGCGGGTTCGGGCTGCCAAATGGCAGCCCGTTTTCAAAACGGGCCAAACGGGCTAGGGGCGGGCTGGCCCGTGGGTTGGCGGGCCAGCCTGCCTTTTTTATTTTTTTTTAAAATTTTTTGAAAAAATAATATTTTTATAGCTTTAATAGGAAGATAATGATGTTTCAATGGCTTCAAATATTATTTTAAACCTTATTATTTCATCTTAAATGCATACTTACTTTGAAAATTGTTAATTATGTATTATATTTTTGTATTATAAACATTGTTAAT
>JANTPZ010001649.1:0-22041 GCA_025593235.1 Vachellia pachyceras | reverse complement strand
TTGTATATGTCTAATCCTTTGATTCAACATATTTTCTATTCATATTCACATGAATGTCTTGTATATGTCCAATCCTTTGATTCAACACGTTTTCTTTTTTCCCCCTAATTGAAAATAATTTATTTTGAGTTGATTTTACTCACTGAGTTAATTTTAAATGCTACTTTTATTTGAATCCAACATCAGAAATCAATGCAAACGGACGTAAGTATACGAAATGAGTTTTTATCCCAACTTATATGAATGTTATTTTTAAACACCAATGTGAACGAAGGCTAAATTGTTGTTTATCACTTTATTAATAAAAGGCGAAAATTAAGGGATCGTATATATGGTTACGGACTTAAAATTAAAATAGCCTCATATATAGTTTTCCTAGTTCTTGTTATTTATAATTTAATTTATTTTGTTATAATTAATTATCCCATTTTCACATAAACAAAACAAAATTGTGCCATAAATCTTAAGAGAACCACGCGTAAAATGAAATTTAGGTTTACAAAAAATTAACTTTTGACTGACTAGCATAAAAGCACATTTTCAAGCAAAACCAAAATTTGGTATAATTTCATCCAAACACCAAAAGTAAATGAAAAAGTCATTAATGGACTAGAGACCATGGTTTGAAAAGGTAAAGCCATGTTCGGCTAAAAAGAAAAGAATAAGAGGCAAAGCCTTAAAGCCATGGTTTGGAAGGGCAATTAAACTTATGATTGTAAATATCATTCTTCAATATCATATTTGATTGAATCATCTTGCATTCTAAACATTTCTAGTAGAAGAGTACAGAGATGAATGCAAAGGACATTTTTGGAAAGGCAATTTTTAATTGAATTCGAGAATAATCAAATCTAAACTGTTTAAGTGGCCATATAAAAAAAGATAAGATGAAAGTGAAGAGAGAAAGAAGGGGAGGGCATGGTTATCAAATCAAAATCGACATAGACGGTTCAATTTGGCACTTGAGAGCACGCGCCATAAAATTGATCCGGATACATAGATGACTTAAGGTTATGATAACTTGGAGTAAATTAGACATAACTCAATCAACGCAGCGAATTGTTGGATTGGTTGAATTGCATTAACAAAATTGACATTTAAAACATCTAGGTTTGCATTTTTTATTTTTTTAATAATAATTTTTGTGTTGACGAAGATTAGTTTAATGATTACAAGATTGTGGGAGGGAATATTGTGTTATTATTTCTCCATTTTGATTTTTGCTACAAACAATATTTAGTGCTTGCTAACTATAATATCAATATATGAAATATTGGTACTATGCTATCAACATATTAAAGAAGTTATAAAGATGACTATTTTACCATTTATTCAATATATTAAATTGATATTTAGTATTTGATAATATGATGAGAAACTAAGAATTTCAACTATTTTTAAATTTTTTATTCTTCATCTATTTGATCATTAGTTGACTTTAAACTGATCCATTAATTTTTAATGCATTGCCTTACCTGTTTTAGAAATCGCTCCGAATTTAATAACCAAGACTAGTGGAGAAGTAGTTTAGTCTAAAATAATTTAATCTCACTGTTTCCAATCCCATCAAAGGAACATGTTTGCATAATCTAATGAGAGTGGAATACCTGATTGGTGCTAAGAATTGATGATGGAGCCATACCAAACATGTCAAAGTAATGTCAAAGTAAATCTTTTCTAATTTCTATCGAAATCCTAACACCCCCTATCAAACAAGACCTAATTAAAATCTTAAAAGTGAAAAGAGCCTAGAATAAAACAAAAGGCCATCATGTATTTGTTTTAATTCTTTTTTTTTTTCTCAAAACAATTGAACAAACTACGATAATTACTAATTATTACTAAGGATGCATCATACATTGGTACACTCCTGGAGGCGGGCCCCACTCAGTTCATTTGGTCCATGTACAAACCAATAGCCTTCTAGGTGCCACGTGCACGACAGAATGTTGATGATGTCAGCATGAAGTGTGATGTGATTATCAACAAGCTTATTCATCAAACAAATATAACAAATTAGATGTTTGGTATGGTGAAATTAAATGGTGAAATTAAAAATGGAATTCATTTATTATGTTTAGTATGATGAAATTAGGATGTGGAATTAAAAATGAAAATAGAATTCAAAATGGGTAGAAATGATTTTCATAATGTAACCCATAGAATTGTATTCAATTCCATGGAATTGATTTTTTGGCCCCCTTCTTTTTTCCATATTTATATCCATTTTCATCTACATTTTTATCTCTATCTCTATCTCTATTTCCATCTCCATTTTTATTTCTATGAAAATCAATTTCAACCTACCAACGAGCCATAAGTATTTCCAACTTCTCATCACCATGTATTATATTTTTTATTATATATAAATATATTCTGTTTTACGTATGTTTGGCATGTTGCATATAATTCAAGAGGAACTAAATTATAGTTGAAGTTATGTTTCACATGAATTTCTAAAAAAAAATTTAAGTATTTTTAGGCAACAAATTTTACATTAGGTACGGGTTTTTCAGCAATTTTCCCAAACAACTCCCTTCTTATTTTTTTTAAAACAATATGAAAACAAATCATTAACTCAATATACTTCAGCTCTTCAACACTAGTCTTTGCCATTTCACTGTTGTTCATTACCTATCCAATCACATTCATTCACAATTTTCTTTTCAAAATAATTTGGTATCAACATGTGATCAAATCAACACTAATATATATATATATATATATATATTATATTTCCTCCCCTTCTGACTCTCCCTTAGCTTTCTATAAGTACCATAACTTCCAAACCACAAATTTGACACCACCTTCTTCATCATCTCCCTGCCGCCCTCCCTCTTTCTTCTGTGATCTCTCTTCAATGGCGGAGAACACAGTGAATCTTCCTCCTGGGTTCAGATTCTGTCCGACTGATGAAGAACTGATAGTCCATTTCCTTCTCAGAAAAGCCTCACTCCTACCTTGCCACCCTGACGTCATCCCTGACCTTGAACTCTATCCCTACGATCCATGGGACCTCCGAGGTACATATGTTATAAGTAGAACCGTTCTTTCTCAATTCTTCATCATTATTCTCATCTGAACAAAGTTCTGTGTACTGTTTGCCTGTCTAGGGAAGGCTCTTGGGGAGGGAAACCAATGGTACTTTTATAGCAGGAGAACTCAGAATAGGTTTACAGTGAATGGGTATTGGAAGGCAATGGGAAGGGAAGAGACAGTGATTGCAGCAAGCAACAGTAAGAGAGTTACTGGAATGAAGAAATATTTTGCTTTTTATGAAGGAGAATCTCCTGAGTCTGGTATCAAAACCAACTGGGTAATGCAGGAGTATCGTCTTTCAGATTCTTCCTCCTCCTCCTCCTCCTCCTCCACCACCAGAAGAAGATCACAACCAAAACCAGTGACTGTATGTGTGTGTCTATATATATATGATAAAGTAATAGAACAGTACTGGATGAAAGTTTTAATTTACTGATGATTTATCTTTCGTACGTTTGATTGTGATTAGCAGGATCACAGTAAGTGGGTGATTTGTAGAGTTTATGAACGGGACAGTGATGATGAGGATGGTGGTGATAATGGAATAGAGCTGTCATGTTTGGATGAAGTGTTCTTGTCGATGGATGATCTTGAAGAAATAACCTTACCAATTGGTTAGCAGTTGATGCAACGACTGAATTTATAAATGGGGCCTCATTGTTCAAAATTGCTCCATTACACTTTTTTTTGGGGGGGGGGGATTATATTGAACCTCATACTATATGACTTTATAATTATCTTTGATCCTCTCCTTGAGTGTAATTATAGCGATTGTCATGTAATAGTGAATTATATTTGACCATGAAATAGTCTCCATATTTTTCTCTCAATGCATCTCTTCATAAATAATTACTTAAATGCATTTAACTAATCATCCATTAGATTTAATGGTTATATATTTATCATTATCACTTAAGTACTTTTGAAAAATACATAGATTATATATAAACTTTATGATGGCAATTAAATAAACAATATATTTAGTTTTTAATTTGTCAGAATGAGTTGATCTTTCATTGTTAAATCAAATGGACAGTTAAATAAATAGAACATATTAATAAGGAAATAAATGTAAAAATGGGTTTCTACATCAGTTTTTTATATAACCGAGGTTTCTATGTCAAATTTTTTGCTAATGAAAAATGTTGACAAAACCACATCTATTTGATTGCATATCCCTTATAAAATCAACGTTGAAACACTCCCACAAGATGACAAAACTTACCCTACAGTGGAGCAAGCATCACAATTAAATGACCATTTCCTTATATTAAAAAGTACCTTAAACGTTTTTCTTATACTAAAGAACTATGACAAAATATCGATACTTATGATTTAAGGGTGTGTTTGGGAATTCTGTTAAGAGAAAGGAATTTACAAATTCTGATGCATTTTACAAGTTTTAAGATGACTTTACTGATTTCGAAATTATTTTTACAGATTTCAAGATCATTTTATCTCGATCCACACACCGTTAGAGAAACGGTGTCCCGCGCAAGCAAGTTACCTGGTCCTTCAAATGGTCAATTAATAAATTGGTTTTTTTTTGGGGAATAATAAAATATCTCAGTAGGTAGATAGCTAGGTGGGATAGGGTTGTGGTAGCTAAATGATCTCAAGAGAGAACCCATGAAGTGGGGCACTTCGTGGGATTCAGAGCCGAACAATGTGCCCTTTTTATGTCCTTATGCTCTTGACAGATCCATTTCACTACCCACACACAAATCACTTGAAAATTTTATTCTCCTAATTGTTCTGCATGATCAAGCGTGTGGATATCATATTGTATCTCTAATTATTCACTAGATTAAAAAGATGTAGTTTACTTATTAAATTTTGTTTAAAAAATTGATTTTTGTAAAGGTTAAAATGCAAATTTAACCCAAAAGTTTGTTGTTATCGTAAGTAACACCGCCCTTTAACGTTAAAAATGTTAATGGTTAATGTCAATTTTCAATGGTTACCGTTATTTTTTTAACAGAATGATACAATATTACTCTATTTTGATAATTCTAGGGTGACATTGCTCTTAAAAGAAGACTTTCAAGATAGATTTACATCATAAGCCTTTTTTAAATGTTACCTATACCTACACGGATCAAAACATACCTCTAAACTCAAATAGAATTTAAAGAAATACTTACAAATCTTTCAGCAATAAGATCTTCAACTTGTTTGTGGGCTTTACAGTCAGGACCTTTTGGCTTACGAGTTTAGTATTTACTAATTGAACTAATCTTTATTAACCAATAGCTATATTAATATTAATTATAATCCATTCTTTGAACTCTCTATGAAACATAAGTACATATAGTTGTATGCAACTTATTTCAAAGGGAAAACTGTAAATCGTGCATTCATTATAGTCTGAATAAATTAGTCCCTTAAAATTTAACTCAACTTAACCTTCCAAAACTACATGATGTTCTAAAAGTTTAAGGACAAAAATATTAAAATTTAAATTGCTAAAACTTGAGAAATTAAATTAAATGATTCAAATTTTATGAACAGAGGTTTCGAAATTCAATGATTAATTATTTCCCCCCAAATTCTATACGTAGTTAAAAAAATTTGGATATGAATTATTAGAATCAACTTATTTTGAGAGAATGAAATGTGCTTAACATTTATTAAAAAATTATATTATTCATTTCGATTCATTGATTTTCTTCTTGTCTTGTAAATTGTTATTTGATTCAACAATTTAAATGGCAATATTTTATGTAATGAAGCGGATGACATTGACATGATAATAAACTGTAAATTAAAATAAATAATATAAGTTCTTTAAACCTTAAATTAAAACTTTTCAGATTACATTGAATCAGTCAAAGCATTTTTTTAAAGAACTAAATATAATATCTTAATTTCACCCCAAAAAAAAATATATAATCTCTTAAGAGCGAGGGGGTTTAGTGGAGCCGATGGCGCACTTGAAGGAAGAAGCTTTGGAACTGAGAATTATTGCAATAATTTATATTTCTATTTGTTATTATTAAACTTTTTTTTAGCTTTTTGTCTGCTTCGATGCTATTTGGTACTTGTCTTGTGTCACACTGCTAACGAAATATTCATATTTTTATCCCTTTTCTTTTTATAGGGGGTGAATGCTTAGGGAAGCATCAAGTCATGTGTGATGCAAGCACATATTCATGTGGGCTATTGGCATGGCTTTTTTTTAAAAAAAAAAACAAACCATCACATGCAATATATATATATATTCATATGGGAAAATTTGCATTATCAATTAAAAAAATAGGTTTAAGGTATGAATCTTCACATCATGAAGTATTTCGTCACGGATATATGATATCATAAGTATCTACACATCATGAAGTATTTCGTCACGGATACATGATATCATAAGTTTTTTTTCCATGCAAAACTATACATGGAGTTTTTAAAATGGCGTAAAAATATCAAGGCCTTTAAATCGATTAACATTGATCGCCTAGTAAGATAAGACAAGAAAATGGCGGAAAAATATATGTGAAGTTTTTAAAATGGTGTGTCGATCTTACAATTATTGAAAATTTCATATGCATTTTTACACTACTTTTTTATTGATATATTTGTTAAACGGTCTTCGTGAGTTGACTTAATAGTCATGATATTTTTGTGCCACTTTAAAAACTTCATATATGTTTTTGCATGCAAAAAAAGTTATAATATAATGTGTCCGTTTGGGAACACAGTAAATAAGTACTTTTAGGTAAATCGAGGTAAATATATGGAGGAGATTATCTCATTTTACGAAAAACACTGTTGAACGTACTTTTGGGGAGTAAATAAATTTTTCCAAACAAGCATAATATCTAACATCTCTAACAAAATACCTCATGGGTAGATTCGCGCCTTAACTAAAAAAATATACATCATTTATCATATTAATGAAACCAAGACAAAGTACTTTTCCCCTAAGGATGGCACCAAAAAAAAAAACGAAACTTGCATATCAAACTAGTGAATCATATTTGTGTTTTGCGAACTATATTTTAATTTGTTGGATTGGTCTATGGTTTATACATAAATCCTTACATTTATTTGTTCATTAATGCATCTTATTTAAATATTACTTCTTTCATGGTTTTATATGAATATTTTTATACATTTTAATTAAGCTTTATTATCTTATTTAAATGGTTCGATCACTAATCATTAAATAGACACACGTATATACGTATATGTGAATAACGGACTTTTTTTTTTTTGCATTTCCTACGATATTGGGTCACATACATACATATTTATTTATTTATAAAGGTGATGATTGTAAATAAAATTGGACCTAATACAATCTTTTAAAACTAATTTGGTTCACCCAAAAGCATAATACTGTATACTTATTTTAATGACTTCAATTAAAAGCACAGCAAGCGCCATAGGTGAGTTCATTACGAAATAATTTAGATATATAATCACTATTTTCGTTTTACAAGTTAGGATGAATTTGAGATAAGTTTGAAGATTTGGACCAATAATAATATCGACCAATTCTTTACAATTAGATTCAATTACCTGAACGGTTTTAATTCTAATTAAAGCTGTTTTCTGGTATTAAGAATCAAATAAAATAATTTGTCTGTATGTTGGACTCGTATAATATTTAAGATGATTTGACACCATTGATCACGCTCAACTCAGCTCAATCAGTTTGGCAAACCGTGTGTATAATTAGAAATGCATTCTAGAAGGTAAAATGCTTTCAGGGGAGATTAAGGGCACGTTTAGGAACGCCGTTTACATAAGTTAAGGTAAATATGTGAATGAGATTATCTCATTTTACAGAAAAAAACCCTGTTAAACATACGTTTAGGCTTCCCATAATCATTTTCAAACATGGCCAAAAAAGAATATTTGGGAGAGATTACGAAGAAAATACATTTTGGAGCTGGAATATATAGTAGGGAGAAGAAGAGGAAAAGTTCATACTAAGAGTGCATTTTAAATTGTGATTTTGACATTATAATTTGCGATTTTTTGAACATTTAAAGTTGTAATTTAGACATGAAAATTTCAAGTTATGATCTAGATATGTTAAGTTACAACTTAAGATGTTCTAACTACTTTTTATCAATTTAATTTTTTCTAATTTTATTACAATATAAAATAATATATATTTATTATTTAATGAGATTCATTTTCTTTTAAATCACTTTCCACAAACAAAAAACACTTTTACAACTGTTATTCAAATCGGTTTTCATTTTTTAAAATACATTCTGATCAAAAGTCATTCTTCTAACCGCGGTTATACAAACAATTTTAATATTGTCAGGAAATAGGAATAAACATAACCAAATCAGCGGAATACATAATATATATATATATTACTTTTATATTTTTGGATATATATATATATATATATATAACTTTAATTAGAATGCATGATTCGAATATAAGCACGTTCATCATTTTACGTTAAATTAGAATCACCATCATTATTATTCTAATCTTATAAGAATGAACGGAGAATTATTAATAAGATTGTCAGTAATCTATCAAATTTTTTCAACAATGGGTAGGAAAAGGAAAAAAAACCTTGAATGAGGGTAAATAAATAAAATAAATCTCATATATTTTTATTTCTTTACATCATTCTCTCCTATCGATCGAACATTACAATAATATCATTTCAGACAATCCAAACTTAACTCCTATAATACTATTCCCATTATATACTATAATATTACAAGCAAATCATGATTTGAAACTACGTTACTTTAAACGCAACATTACTATGTGTTTGGTTTTATATTAAAAATTATTAAAATTATGATTTGGGTGAAGGCATAGAACTATCTGTTTTCAACGAACACCACCACGTTTTTATTAATTTTAAATATGAAACCAAACATGTTGAATCATTTTGCTGCTTCTGGGGATATTTAAAAACACGCATGATAATAAAGAGGTAATTGACAATTTCAAACTTCAAAGTGATGAGCAGAAATTAATTAGAGAGAACATAATTATACTTTGCAGCTCTCACCTCATGATTGTATTAAAAAAAGAATAAAATAAACCATATATGTTCCTTCTCAAAAGTTGAAAATGCCATATCAAGATGGAGGCTCTAATGATTAACTGCTTGTTTAAGTTAGCAGTAAAAACTATTTTTTCAATAAAATTTACGCTTTACGAAATAAGTATATAAAATAAGTTTAAATCATATATACATTATCCAAATTAAATGTACCTGGTTAATTCATTATAGTTCAACTCTTAATTGGGTTTTCACAATTTTCTTAATTATACTTGAGTATTAATAAGATAATGATGCGAGGTTATGAGAGGAATATAACATGTAGCTTCTCATTTTCAAGAAATCACTTATGTTCAGGGGTGGACCTGTGTTATGTTGAGCAGGTTCAATCACACCTCCTGACTTCCAGAATTTTAGGTATATATTAGTACTATGTGATTTATTTTGCACTAACTCATTTGTTAATTTTGAATCCACTAAATATTTATTCAAACTCTTCTAAAAAATATTAAGAATAAATCATATTTTTCTCAAGAAATAGTTTGTACCCCCTGAGTCAGGTTCTGAGTCCGCCATTACTTATGTTACTAGGTTACATGGTTATTAATAATATACATGAGTGCTTTAATTTATGCCATTCCATGGTGAGTAAAATTTTTTGATAGTGTACTTTTCTCTCGTTAATTTTTTCTAAATTATTTAAAGGAAAGGAAGGAAATTAAAACAAAACCCTCACGGCTTGCTTTGTTGAATGATTATGGGTTCTGACTTTTGTCAAAGGCCAAAGTGAAACTGTGGTGCAAGAATGATTGTGAGGCCAATGTGTAGCTTTTAAGTGAAGTTAATTTTTGCTCCATGCAGCTACTACACGCTTAAAGGTCAACCCAACATTTCAAAGCTAGAATCTCACAATAAAAATATTATAATGCATCTGATTTTTTAATATAAAAGTTACTTTATATTTTTATAGATTAAGGAAACCAATTTACTAATATCTTTATAATTTTTCTTCAAAGTAATTAATTTGCTCTTAACTTATAAACTAATATATATTTAATATGCATAAGGATTTTAGAATATGAGGTATAATTGAGTAATTTATTTAACTTTTTCAATTTTTCAAAAAACAGTTATCCAATTCTAATATTAAAGATCATATGTAGCATTATATACGGCTTACTATATAAGTTTAGCCCAAAAGAAATGATATTTAACTTACAATCTAATCTTATCCATGTGGATTGTAGGGAGATCAAATCACATCTGTGAAAGCTAACTAATTTATTTCATTTTTATAATATACTCTTGCATATAAATCATGTAAGTTAATTTGGGAAAAATAATAAAAATATGGGATAAAATATTTTAAGATATTATATTTTTTACTAGATACAAGCCTCTAACTAGCTTGTATGCTAGGGATAGGAGGTAACAATGAATATTATATATGTCATTTTTATATACAATACTACCTTAGTGGAGACTTTTATAGAGATACTAAACAAGTTAATTAGACGATATATTTATTACTTTTGTCCAAACTAATTTGTTTAACTTATAAACTGACATATAATTTAATAATATATATTAGTATTTTAGAATATATTTTATAATTGAGTAATTTACTTAGTTTTTAATCTTTAAAAAAGGTTAACGACTTCGATAATTTTTTTAATCAAAGAGACTATATAAGTTAGGTGAATTAGTTTAAAAGAAAATGATAAATATGATAGATAAAATAGATTTATATTTTATATTTTAGACTAAATACAAGCATCAACTAACTAGCTCTTATATAAGGGGATCGATCAGTGTAATGATAAATATTATATATGCCATTTTTTTATATATAATGAAAAGTAATAATTTTGGTGTGGTGCAATCAAATGGGGTCTAAATGGCACACAAGACAACGTTTGTGCTGTTCATCACCATAAGTATTGAAGAGAAGAGCACCAACCCAACAAAAGGACCACAAACAGAGGATATATAGTATTATAAACAAAGCTAAAGGCATAAAGTTCAAAGAGCATTAAGTAAGTATTGTGACTTTGTGCACACTTGTAATAACTGGTTGCTTCAAACATATTCATATAAACCAGACATTTCTGAGAAGGTCAATTCCAAGTTTTTCTTTTTAAGTTCAGCATGAAGGCTGGTGGACTATGATGTATCACATGAGTCATTTGTCTTTTGTTGAAAAATTAGCAACATTCTAGAATGCAACAGCTATTATATGCTGCAATAATGCCCATCAAGAGAGAAAAAAACATGCATAATTTGCTTATCTTCCCATTTATATACCATTGAAGAAAAAATATGGGTTCTTTTTATTTTGAACCATATTTTTTACTAAATACAAGTATCTTTTTTACTGAAAGCGATTTCTTATTTAAGGTATTATCTGGCATTAAATGTGAGTATCTCTTTCAGCGGGGTTTTAAATCTTAATTTCCTATATTGTGAGGGACTAAACTCTTCTATTAAACTCAATCTGGTTATTTGAACCAATTTTTTTCACAATATCCCAAACTTATTTATCCTTGTTTAACATTGGTACAGGCCAGTCGTGAGAGAGAACGAGAGCAAGAGAAAACATGAAAGAAGAAAAGATGACTATTATTTCCATAACCTTCCATTACATCCTAAGCCCCTTTTATAAGACTCCGACTCCTTGCATATTCCATAACAGAAAGCAAACAATATACTAACACACTCAATAGCATAACAGAATACATTTGACACGTAACAATACTCCCCCTAAAGAATGTCCTTGTCCTCAAGGACAGAGTGAGAGTATTAACTGGGCAACCACAGCCAGCCCTGATTTGATTTTAGCATCAAGTTTGATCTCATTTACAAGATCAACTATAGCATCCTCATGAAGAGCAAGGATTTTCGGAATGAAAGACAAAGTTTTCGCAACACCCTTCACAGGTTTGGAAAGCAACAAGTACGAGACAGGACCAATCAGGACTGGAACTGTAACTACTCTGTTCTTATTCTCATTTTGTGTTTGAAGGTTGTCCAGTACGTTATTAGCATATAAGAGAGCGACTCCACCACCTGGCACAATTCCCTCCTCCACGGCTGCTCTTCTAGCATTTAAAGCATCTGTCACCCTATCTTTACTTTCCCCAAGTTCTACTTCACTAGCCCCTCCCACCTTGAAAACAGCTACACCACTAGACAGCTTTGATAGTTGTTCCTGTGCTTTTTCTGTATTAAACGTGGCAGTGCTCTCTTCAATTGCTGCCATGAGCTGTTCACATCTATCTTCAATGAGCTTCTTATCCCCACTGCCATGTAGAATGAGAGTATCATCAAGAGAAACAGTAACCGTTCCGGTAGAACCAAGCATTTCTAGATGGACTCTATCAAGGGTCAAACCCTGTGCTGCTGTGATAACCTCTCCTCCCGTAGTAGTACCAGCATCGGCAGTGGTATCCTGCGACTTGGAGAGCTCAACAAAGATTTTCGCAGCGGACTGAAGGACTTCCATCTTGTTGAGAATAGTGGCGTCGTCATCGATGATGATGGCCTCGTCGGAATCAGTGGATATCATCCTATCCATACACTTAAGACCCAAACTGGTTCTAACGACATTGGCCAAGGCTCTACTAACGACAATGCTAGCATGGCTTATCGTCTTGATATCGTTGGAGCTCTGTTGGCGAAGCGGCGGCAGTTGGTGAGTATAGGGAGTATAGTGTGGCGGAGACATAATTGTCTATTGCTGCATTATTGCCCTACATGACGCCGGATACTGCATATTCATCCTGACGTTTTCTTCGCGATAAGAGGCGGCGGCGGTGATAGTCAGATCAGAGAAAGGATAAGATCTGAATTTCCTCAACTCGAGTAAGTCTAACGTATGCTTGGCTTTAGGGAGAAGAACTCTGGCATCATCTTACATGCTGCTTGGGAACTCGTTGATCGAATCATATTTGATCAGTGCCACAACTTTGCATCGAAGTGCATCCTCATCGCCAAGTGCAATCGAGAGAGTTTGATCTGCTACTTGAACAGCATTTTTGAATGCAAAACTTTGTATGTGTTTGTGAAGCATGGTGATGGCGCTACTTCCTCCAAGAACGTTGCCGCGAGGATTGTACGCATTGGAGACGAGACTTAGGTACATGTACAACGACGAAGGAGTCTTCTCTACACCACAAGAAAATAGAGACAAAGGTGAAACAAAGCCTTGAATGTCATGAATAACCACTATAACATTGTTGAATAGTTCGGGCTACATGACCTCCATTCCTCTGATGAAGTCGACATCGTGTGCTCGGAGTTTGGACGCCATTGACGGTGAAACCAAGAGCTTCTTCAAGACTGAGGAGGTAGCCTTCTTGAAGATGATGAGATTGAGAGCTTCATCGGCGAGCTCTTGCATGGAGAAACAATGATCGATGGAGGGACTTCGATTGGTACAGAGGAGAGAAAGGAGGATCAAGCGAATGGTGGAAAGCGTCATCTTGAAGAGCTTCCCTCTGACATTGAGCTTGATACGGCTGTTCGGCGAGGTCACACAATTAGAATGAGAAGTTGCCGCATCCATGGAGAGAACACCACACCAAGACGTCTAGTCTCCATTGCAAAAAAATGGAGATAGAGGTGAAACAGAGCTTTGCATGCTGTGACTGAACACTATACCGTTGTGCAAATCAAATTTAACGGTAATGCCGCGGCCTGGACTCATGTTTTGGATCTTGGTTCCGAAGGCAAGTTTCTACAAATAGTTCATGGCGAGGTGTCCAGGGATGATATGCTACGAATATTAGTGACAGAGCAAGAATAGCATGTGTGAAGTGATTCATCAGATGGAGCAAAGATCGTAGGACCAGTCGAGGAAGAAACCGTGGAGGACATTGAGACAGAGAGTGGAGGAGCTATCGTTGCAAGCTCCTAAAACCTGATATGTGAAAGGGTCAGCGCAAGGCGCGCTGTGCCAGAGAAGAGCAAGTGATCTTAGAGATCTTGTGGAGTCGACGATGGCGTTAACGCGAAGGTTGGAGGTGTGAAGCTTCCTTGTAGTGCAGCAATGGCAATTACCGTGGGTGAGCAAAGCATCGCCATGATCGAAATTGTACAGAGCATTGTGAGTTGCAGAGAAGCCTCCATGGCAGAGCGAGAATCCAAGCGGCGGTCGACATCACCGAACGTATCCGAGGAGCGAATCTCCAGCGCCATCGCCAGAGAGTGGCTCTAATACCAAATTGGTACAGGCCAGTCATGAGAGAGAACGAGAGCAAGAGAAAACACGAAAGAAGAAAAGCCCCTTTTATAAGACTCTGACTCCTTGCATGTTCCATAACAGAAAGCAAACAATATACTAACAGACTCAATAGCATAACAGAATACATTTGACACGTAACAAACATGAATTATTAGGCCTATTAGAGGCATAGGGACGCTTAAAATGGATTGGGGGTGGTGATTGGGCTTATTGGGCCCAAAAATTAGGAAATGAATAATACAAAGCCCAAAAAAGGTGGAATGGCCACAACCAACACCCAAAAGCTTTGATTCATGAATAAGTTCTTAGAACTTTGTAGATTGATGTAAGCATGTGAATTATAAAAGGTGTGGGTATTGTAGGTTAAGGATTGAGGTAAGCATGATTCCACCATCTTGTATGTGTGTGCTTTGGAGACTTTACATGTTTTTTTGCTATGAAAACTAAATGAAATTGTTACCTTGAGAACTTATTTACGATGTCTTTGTAAAAAAGTACATGATTGAGCCTAATGATAAACTTAGTTTGTTTGAGAGATTAAGAAAGTCAAATAAATTATTTTAGGCTATAAATATTTAAAAATATTTATGTGTAGAATTATATTATATATCATATTATAATCAAGTGAGAGAAAACATATTTTCACCATAATAAATATTTCCAAGTAAAAAAAATACAAAAAACATTGTCTGATCAATCACAAGTTGATTTGTTTTTTTTTGGGAATAATGAAATTAGTTAAACTTACATATTTATCATTTGTTTTTAAAATAATTTGTTCAACATGACTCATGAGCCACAAGTGGCATGCATTATTGTGAAAATTGACCTCTGAGTTTTTGAGAATTTTCGTCTCATTCCCAATGGTTTAATATTTTTAAGAGGTGGATAGTGGATCCGTTTGGAGGGATAGTTTATCCGTTTGGATAAATAGTAAGAGAAATAGCTTTTTAGTAGAAAACTTTTAGAAAAATAAAGTAGGGTAGAAATTACAAGATGTAGTGCGATTTATGTTTAGATTATAAATAACAAAAATAACTTTTTGTGAAAAGAAAAAATTTGTTTGGAAAATAAGTTTTTGTGAAATATAACTTAAAATGACATGAATCTTATTAAATAATACATACACATATATATTATTTTATATATTATGATAATTTGAGGGGAAAATAAAATGATAAAAATAAAAATTGTTGCACGGTGAAATCATTTTAGGGGAAAAATTATTCCTTCTTATGAAAAAATGTTGCTTTTCGGGTTGAATGCATTTTGTCCAATCGTAAAGCCAAACATGATATTTTGAGATGAATGCACTTTTTCTCACTGGAAACTCCTTTTTCTGCCCAAAAAGTTTTGCCAAACGACCCAAAAGTGCAATCACATAGTATCCCTTATAATTGGGAGAAAGTTAAAATAAATAATACTATGATAGATAACTCTAAAAAATAGTAACTTTTTTATTACTAATTTCAAAAGTTTACCTTCCCCTCTATTTTTATCTAATATTTCCCTCCATCCAAGTATAAGCTATGTCACACCCTTGTGTTATTTTGTGTTTGTTGCCAAAATTAGAGTCATTTTGGTCATTTTCAGCACGATTTCATCTCATCATTGAAATTATAACATTTAACGTGTGACTTTTGTAACCAAGATACATACTTTCAACAAGAGTACGTATTTTGGATGCTTATGAATGATGAAAAAGAGTGATGTTGGTTTTACGCATTAGCCCATGACACTTGGGGCATTGAAATTGTAATGAAAATAGTGGTTTTGACTTTTGAGTAGTCAAATTTTGGCTTATTATGTTTGGTCTGGAGTTCATGGTTTTACGCATTAGCCTATCAGCCTAGAACAGTAGGGGCAATTTTTTATTTTCAAGTAAATGATAACAAATTTGTTAGTATAAATAATTTGAGTGGATTTAAATCTCAAATATCAGTGGGTGCAAAATAAAAATCTAATAGTTATTTACACATAATCTAAAAATTTCAGTGGGGGCATTTGCCGACACTGAATAACAAGTGGCTCCGCCACTGTCTATAGTGCACATGTTATAAGGGGCCTATGACTAATTGGTTTCATGAAATGTTTTAAAATGATAATGTTACCCTTATATATGTATTAAAGAAACTTCCTCTATTGCCAGTTGCTAGGTACCAGAGCTCTAGTTACCAACTGCTTACAATTGGAGCTTTTGAGGCTGGTAATGAAGAGAGTTTTCAAGATACGAGAGCATTTGACAATTAAACTTAATACTAAACAAATCTTTGAAAACTACAAATAAAATAAGACATTTCTAGAAATCAAGTTATCATATGATTTCATAAGTTCCTTTTACCCAAAATATTTTTTTGACTAACTATATGTATAATTTTATTGAAAATAATAATATTTAAGGCGTTGTGGAGTAGTAAGCGTAAATACCTCTTATTTCAAAAATTATGTTATTTTAATCATGTGGATGGGTCAAAAGAAGAGTTTATGCACCTGGAAATAGTCTTACTGGAAGTAGCCACCGTTGGTAGACTCACTCACCATTTCCAGATGCGCGACGCGGGTCGGGTTTGGATTATTCGGGGCGAAGCTCTAGAAATTGGATGAAAAAAAAAAGTCTTACTGGAAACAGTATTGGGCCAACAAGTAGTAATCCTAAGCCCAACTCAAATCCCAACTTGTACAAAAAAAGACTGACGCTAACCCTAATAGGCTAAATGGCTAATACAAAAGAGCCCAGCGCCCAGCATTCGTTTGATTCTGACATTTCTGCGATTCCTGGCAGCTTAGCTCTCTCCTTTCCTGCGTCGAGCCGTCGACATGGTAACCTTCTCTATTTCCGTAGACTGTCTCTTTCTGTATTATTTACTTCATTCCTTTTCACTTTGCTTACTAAAGTGAAGATTGGGATTTGTTTCTCAATTTGTCTTTCTGTAATATCTGGGTCATCGTGACTGAATATCTTGTGTTGTATCGTTGGAGCTGATGATGGATGTGTATTGAAAGCTAAGGCATTCTGGATTTACCATGTTTTTGTATTTGTTGTTTTAGAATTCGTTTCCTTTTTCTCTTCTCGAAGTATCAAACCGTGTGCGTTACTGATTTCTCATTGCTTCTAGTCGGAAGAATTAGGAGCTCAAAGTAGTGAACCCCCCCCCCGCCCTGAGGGGTAGGTTGCAAATGTACAGGGTATCAATTCAAAGGAAAAATTATTGGTTTGTGTGCAACGTTTAGAAGTTATCTTTAACATGGATCCGTAAACTCAAGCTACAAGATGAAAATTCATAATTGCTTATCTTCAATATCACGCAAATAGGTCTTTGCGCTTTGAAGTGCTAAGAAGTCACTGTAGCTCCATGGGTGAATAAGCACATATTTTCATGTTTACATTTCTTTTTAGTTCAATTTGATAGCCTGAATCGTTATTGAGCTGGTGGGCATTTTCTTTATACATACGTGTCTCTTCCTGTTTTTGTAAGAAGTACTGAAATTTCAATTTTGTCGGTCATCTAATTCCGAGCCATTTTATTTGTGGGATGAAGAGCTCATTCATGCACCCTTTTATTCTTTTTTGGCCACATGCCTGTCGTTGAAAATTTATCTGGGCATTCATTAGATGGTGAACTATGTTGCTTTCCACTTTGTTATTAAGCTGTTCCCTGTCTGAAGTTATTTTGCTAAACTTTTTTGGAATTCCAATGCCCAAAAACTCAAATTCTTTGCAATGCTTGATTAGGGTAGATCCTATTTAATTTTGTTGAAATCAATAGTAAATTAGCTCCATTATATATTATGTGAAATAATTTAGTTGTTTATCCTGTTATTTCTATAACTTCACCATAAGGTATTACGTGTGAAAACTGAAAAATAAGAGTTTAGATATGATTCAGGAGTTAAGAAATAGGATCTCGTTTTGATGATTTAACTGGTTTATGTATTTATGAACATGCAATGAGATATTTTTCCTGCAGGTTAATGTTCCAAAGAGCAAAAAGACTTACTGCAAGAATAAAGCATGCAAAAAACATACCTTGCATAAGGTGACACAATACAAGAAAGGGAAAGATAGCCTTGCAGCTCAGGGTAAACGCCGTTATGACCGCAAACAGTCGGGATATGGTGGCCAGACGAAGCCTGTCTTCCACAAGAAGGTAAAGCCTTTGCTGTAACTAACTGTTGAGGTGTGCTAAATGTCCTATTTTGACGTATAATCTATTTCAAAGTGGTTGGTCTGTTTTTTTTTTTTTTTGAGACATTTCTAATTTACTATGGTTCTCATTCCTTTTCATTAATTAGGCAAAAACCACCAAGAAAATCGTCTTGAGGCTGCAGTGTCAGTCATGCAAACATGTGTCCCAACACGCAATCAAGGTTAGTAGATCATAGGATGATTATGTGCCCGTTTGGGAAACCATTGGAAGAATGCATTTTGGCAATGCATTTATATTTGAATAAACGTTGGATTTAAAGTGTATTTATTCTATAAAAAAGAAGTTTTTTTTCCCTCAAAATGTATTTTGAAAGAAGGGATTACCAAATGTTGGAGTTTGCAAGCTAATTGACTTTTGGGTCTAAAATTAATTTTGGACCCAAAAAAGCTTTTGCCAAACACACACTATGTTGTTCTTCTGTTGTTGGAATTCATCAGTGATGGCTAATTCATTATTATATATTTTGCAGAGATGTAAGCACTTTGAGATCGGTGGTGATAAGAAGGGGAAGGGAACGTCTCTGTTTTAGGCGGAGAAATGGGATCTGCTGGCTTTTGCTATCATGTTTGGATTCTATTTTGTTTTGGTATGGGATATTGTCTTCGCAGGCATTTCTTATCTATATGTTACGTAGTGTTTTCACTAGATTTTTTTGGATCAATTTTGATCTTGTTGTACCTCTGAAAATTTCAGGTTTTGAATGAAAGATGTTTTTTTTTTTGGTTTATTCTGTTCGTAAATGAAATGCTCTCAGTCGGTCTTTTTCTTGCCAAAATGGTAAGAATTAAAATCCAATGTGATACACGTAAAGTGTTCTAAAGCCTAAAAAAGTTCAATTTTTTTTTTTTTGCCAACCGAAACAAGTTTAATGTTAATTGAAGATGAAAGTTGTCCGCTCTTTAGCTAAAATTATGCCTTTGAACTGTTATTTTGGCTTCTGCTTATAATTGCATATTTGAGTAGCCTATCACTTTCCCTTCATAAATGTCTGAAAGGAAGTGTCCAAGATGTCCCATTTAATCTGTTAGTGTTCTGATGCGTTTTTAGTCAAGAGTCATTTTGTTTGCTTCGAGTCATTTTGTTCCGGATGAAGACTGGAGAGTTTCTGTTACAAAGGAAACTAGGCAAGTGAAAAAAGGGGAATGAGCATCACTTATAAAATTTTTTCGGAGTGATCATTTAATGGCACTATTTAATTACACTTACATTCATTGCGTTCAGTCCCGCTGGAATGTTTTGCAACAACTTAGGAGAACCATGTAAGAGAGAGAGTAACAATTAGGTGCAAACTATTGAAAATATTTCCTAGTTAGTGATGGTAAAAGTTTGTTGGGTACCCTCCCATGTAATTACTGTGTTGCATCCTTGCCATCCCAACATGTCCCTGCATGCCATTTCTTGCATACTGCTGCCACAATAGTTGTTCCTCTGTCATCAATCTCTGCTTCTTCTCCATCTCTGACATTTGAACATAAGCTGGAGGTGCAACCGTCATTGAAGCTGCAAATGGGTCTGCATTATCTGCCCATCCTGAAGAACCGGCAGGTGGTGCGGGCAGGGCAAGCATTGCCGGCCTTCCGGCTGAATCATGAGCCATACTACTCGCACTTCCGGCGCCATAGTTATACCCTTGAATGGTTGAATTTATAGATGCTTGGTTATACATCCCATCCAACAATAGTGTATCAAGCCCACCTCCTAATGTTGGCTTCTGGTTTGACAATTTGCTAGCTGACTCCACCAATGTTTTATCCCAATCTGAACCATCTTCAAAAGCATGCCATGGAAGAGCTAGTGTGGCGCTAGATGCCTCGGAAGTGGTTGGTCCTGCGCCGTCGAACAAAGCCAAGGCTAGATTATCTTCATTTTCATCTCTTGTGACCATGTCATCATCTCCTTGGTGCAACAAGTCACCTTCTGTTTGTCCAACTTCTGGTTCCTCCATTTTGGGCTCTTCTACTGGTTCCTCTTTCGTCTCCGGTGGTGGTAGTGCCTTGATTGCATTCATATCTTCTTGTGGTGGTGGCTCTGCCTTTTCTGGTTCTTCAATATCCTCTTGGGGTTCAGCATTTCTTTTTGAGTGTGCCATGCTGGTTTTCTCCCTAATTAAAGCATCCATGATCTCGAGTTTCTTCGAGGTGATCCTTTCGATATATGGGAACTCAGAAGATCGTGCAATTCCCACACTCTTGTTCCATGTGTAGAAGCGGTCTAGCTCATCGTACTGCTTTCCGACACGACAGAAAATGTCGTAAACCTTCATGCAATCTTGAACCTCCATGTCCTCGAAACGGTCAATTAAGATGTCCAAAATTTCTGTCATTTCATAATATATTTGGAAACTCTCCTTCAATATAGGGTATACAGCTACCATCACAATTCGATGGTTCCTTGCTTCTCCTGTGTGCAGTAGGAAGAATAATAATGTGATTTAGTTTACATTCTTAAATACACGTTGATTCTTATTCTTTGTTCACAAAGTAGTAAAAACATGTCAGTTCATCAGAACAATCACACACACGCATTAAATGCAATGAAATCCAAATATCATTAAAAGTAGTTCAACACAAAAAAAATAGTATTGCTATTATGGGGTTAATGTACAGATTTGTAGCCAAAATTTTTTTGAGAAGCAATATTGTACTGAAAGTTTGATAATGAAATAATGTTGTCTTTTGCAGTTAAAAATAAAATAATATTGTCTTTTACAGTTAAAAATCTTATTGGTTTATGTTAGCTTTGTAATTTAATGGAGCAACATTACTAGGTTTCAATATTTTCAAGGTAAACACTTATAAAAAAAACTTTAAGGACAATATGGTTCCTGATAGAAAACTCTTGAGGCACATCTCCGCCTTAACCTTTAATATAATCATGCGAAGATGCAATATGTAACGTGAAAGTACAAACAAACCTATGGGACGACAAGCCAAGAACCTCTCAAGCAATAACTGTAAATGTTGCATCTTAGAGAACAATGCTTCATTCCTCATCTCATGCAATGGTGTGGACCTCCCCAAGACTTCTGATATATTCTTGTCTCTTTCTTTGTCTCTGTTGCTATCTCTATATGTAAGCATATATCTATCCCTTGCATCCTCATCTTCCTCGTACCCAAATGAGCTCCTCCTTCCCCTCTTGTTCAGCATCTTATACTCCAACCTCTCGTCCAAATACAGTGCATACATCCTAACGAACGCCGAGAAGTCCCACGAGTTCGCTGTTGAGCTGTCCCGGAAGTCGGACATGTTGAGAAGCCGAGTGCCTCGCCGTGTGGCGAAGAAGATCTCCTGCTCGTAGGCAGGATCACCATCTTGGAGGAGTCGTTCGATGAGGAAGAGTGATTTCAAGGCGACGGTCCAACTTCGAGTCCGACTGAGACGGCGAGAGATGGTGGAGACGCAGGCGCTGACATGGGAGCGCGAGTAGCTTGTTAAGCTAAGGATCTCCCTAATGTGTTTCTCATCACCGGGGACCTCGTTGTGCTTTGTGGCCTTGACAATGGCGACATCCAGGTCGGCGACGGCGGTGGTGCTTCCCACCTTAGCTAAACCAATGCTTGTTTG
>JANTPZ010001648.1:0-22242 GCA_025593235.1 Vachellia pachyceras | reverse complement strand
AATGCACAAACATCTAAAAAGCATGTTTGACAACTTTACTTAGGGTGATCAAACACAATACTCTCTTTTCAGAAAAATTCTTACCCCACATCCACTCTCAGGTTGATGTATCATAATGCGTGCATTAGGCATTGCATAGCGCATCCCTTTCTCTCCACCAGCGAGGAGAAGCGCTCCTTGGCTCGCAGCTACTCCAAAACATACTGTACCAAGCTTGGGCTTAATCTGGAACAGATGAAGCAGCTAAACGCTTTCAAGGAGGAACATTAACCACAAGGAATTTGAAATGCAGCGAAGGTGAAAATGTTGTGATTGGATTCAAGAGATAAATCATTAGTGGGGAATTCTGAAAACTTTTACAATCTTACCCAGGACATGCAATCATAAATTGCCAACACTGAGTATTTGCTTCCTCCACCAGGGCAGTTTAAATATACCTACAGTTAAGAGCGGCTCAGTATAATACCACCCCCAGCTTTACAAAAGTAAAATAACTATTTTCAAGACATATCAAACCAGTATATCTGCATCCTCATCAATAGTAGCTAGTGCCATATGATTTTGTAAAAATAAAATAAATTTCTTGTAGGATTCAAATTTCCTTCACTATTTGTTACATTAAAATCCATCCAAGAAATACAAAATTTGAAAATTTTGCACATCAACAAATCAAATTAAAGTGTAATTTTTTATTGTATTGCAAGTACACTCACTATGCTGTTGCGATTTTTATAGGATTTGGGTCCAATTTTCAAATGTTTTATTTTCTGATTTCCTTTTATCATTAGATTATAAATATTTCAATTTTTGAGAAGTTTTAAAAGAAAAAATTCCAAAATTGTGTAATTTCCTTTTAATTTATATTATTTTTCTTTTAACATTGGAAAAAAAATTAAAAGTGCTCCTTTTTTTTTGTAGTATTTATGAGCCTATTACATGTGCAATATCCTTCTAGCACATTTTCCTTCTTCTTCATCGTCGTCAACCTGTTTGTCTTTAAAGTTGCAGTTTCATGAATTTTGCTCTGGTGGCACTAAAACCGTTAGTAGTCTCACTAATCACAACCTATCATAATGGTATAGCCAAGAGCAATTGTGAAAAGAGGCTTTAGACTCAGTCGGATTGGAGGGGCTTAATATAAAACCTTTCTTTATTTAAATATTGGTGAAAAAAACACCCGGGCTGCTTTAAACTCACCTCCCATTGGTATTGAAGATCCAGTGCTGTGATTGAACCATGCATTGGTAAATACCTTACAGCGCTTTGATACCATACATGTGCAATATCCTTATATCGCTTTGATACCATGTTGAGTTTAATAAACTGAGTGTGTGTTTGGGAATTCCATTGGGAGAAAGGAGTTTATAGATTCCGAGGTATTTTACGGATTTTAAGATGGTTTTTGTGGATTTCGAGATGGTTTTTACAGATTTTGAAATGGTTTTATCTCGGCTTGCGTGTATTGTTGGGAAAACGGTATTCCCAAACAAACACTGAGCTAATTGAATTCCCAAGCCTCAAGATCTACTCTAGAAAAGTAGTACTGGTAAAGCGCGCCAGCGGGCTGGCCCGCTCAGGTTGGCGGGCTGGAAAGTCCCAGCCCGCAACCCGCCAACTTTTTATTTTTTTTTAAAAAAAATAAAAAATAAATTCTTTTTCCTTTTTTACCTCGTTTTTTCTTATAAGATTACCTATTTATGCTATTCTCTTTCAAATTCTATGAATAACTGTTCAATAATTTCCTAAAAATAGATTTTAATATTACCTTTTCCTTTGTAAAAAAATATTGGGATGAAAAAAATGTTAAAAATTACATAAAATATAATTTTTAAAAAATAAAAAAATAAAAATGCGGGTTAGACGGGCTGGCCCGCCAACCCACGGGCCCAGCCCGCCTAACCCCGTGGGTTGAGGGTGGCGGGCTGGAATCAACCCGCCACCCTGGCGGGTTGGCTTTTGCCAACCCGCAACCCGCCAAATTACCACTACTATAGAAAAGGTCATACACTATCACTTTTTGATGAAGCCATGTTAGACTATTAATCTTTAAAACTTGAAAAGTTTATATTTTAAATTTTTTACAAAAAGTTAAAGCCTTCTCTCCGACTAGCTCAAGTGAGAGATTGTAAGGTTGAAGTACCTTGTCTTGTTGTATTCAATGGAATCCTTATTGGTAAAATTATTTAACTGAGGGTTTGATTGTCATACTTCCATATATCATAGAGATACATATATGATATAATTATAATAGCATAGGTACATATATGATATAACTATAAAACATAAAATATGATATAACTATAACAGCACAGGTATCCCATCTTCTATTTGATTTTATAATTTTATTATATAAATTTTTATTTTTTTGTATTTTAGTTGTGTAATTTTTATATTTTATGTTTTAAATTTCACCTTTCCTTCACCATTATCTTAACCTCGTAACCTCGTAACCTCCTGCTATTATTTAAATATAACTTTAAAATTTCGTAACTCCTTAACCTATTATCATTTATTTATGTTTGAATTTATCAGTAGAATCATTTGAATTTAGGTTGAGTTTTAAATTATAAATTTATTTTAGACATTTGTATTTTGTAGTTTACATTTTTATATTATTTTATGATAATTAAATTCTATCCCATATCAGAGGTCCATCTTCCAAAAAGCCCATTGTCAGCCCATTTGATCACATCTCCATCTTATTAAAAACCCTAGCTCTCTGCGCTTTTGCATTTAGTTTAGCTTTATTCGCGACAGTTTCCATCCTCACCCCGCTTCGATTCGATGGTAAGTCTTTACTCATCCGATTGCTACTTTTCAATCCGTTGCCTCTGTTTTTCTGTAACGACATGGTCGGTTTTTGCCTGTAGGCTCCAAAGAAGGACAAGGCCCCTCCACCGTCGTCCAAACCCGCCAAGTCTGGTGGTGGCAAGCAGAAGAAGAAGGTCTGGTTTTCCTGTTGATGCTTTACTCCGTCTGGATTTGGGTTTTGAGTATAATCTTAGTTTCCTGTTTCGGATTGACTTGTATACTAACGAATCGGGGTTTTGTTTTCTTTTTATTTATTGAATGCTCGAGACGGTTGTGGTACTAAAGTGAAGTTTATGATTAACAGAAGTGGAGCAAGGGAAAGCAAAAGGAGAAGGTGAACAATATGGTGCTCTTTGACCAGGCCACATATGATAAGCTCCTGTCTGAGGCACCCAAATACAAATTGATCACTCCTTCAATTCTCTCTGATCGTTTGAGGGTATTGTTCCCTTACTTTTTTAATGCTTTGATGCGGTATATTACTCATGTTGGTTAGATAGAACTGTATGGATGCAATTTAATCCATTATTGGTTTAGGTGCAACCCAGAAACTATAGTTCGTATACTGTTTTTCCTGTTTACTAATGGCTCTGCTGATGCAGAGTATATTTATGTGGTAACTGTATGCTTTCTGATGGAACATGGGACGATGGATCATTAGGGTTTTATCTTGACATTTAGGATTACTTTTATTAGGATATTTAATATCCGTCAGGATTTTATTAGATTTTCCTATGGTTATCTTTCTTATTGCTATCTTTTAAATATTAGTTAGATTAAGATTTGATTTTGATTATGAACTTAAATTATTATTTATTTTTATTTTCTAAGCTCTAAGAGTTGATTATTGAATAAGAATTCCTATTTCCCCTCTCCCGTTCGTTCTCTTCACATCATTTTCCCTTATAAGTTGCTAGTTTGGACAGAGTTTGTTGATAAGGATATCCTGCTTTCATTGAGTAGTACTCTTTATCTAGTAAGGAGCTGCTAAAGGAGCGAGTTAATCTTGAATATCAAAATGCTTATAGGAAGTTTATTATTTTGCTGTATTAGGTTTAACTTTGCTGGTGGATTTGGTTGTGGATTCAAGATATGTGGTTTCCACATTATTGCTTTTCTATTCTCACTCAACCCTTGTAACCACGCATGTTCTCACTAGGCATTAAAATAAGTAGCTTAACAGTGTATTTCTTGTTACTAGCTTAGTGATGTATGCATTTATTGTTTGATGGTTGGGCTATGGTATCAAAATCATGGCCACATGCCCCAAGGACTATACCAAATCATTATTGCTTCAGTATATCTCATACTTAGGTTTTGCTGTGTGTGCAACTTAATTATGCCTGTATTGTGCGTCTTATGTTTTGAATTTATATGAACATGGATTGATGAAGTAATTGTGGCCCCACCCCACTTAGTGAGATAAGGCTTGTTGTTTAAGTATTGTGCGCATTGTCATTGGTTTATCACGTACTTTGCAGATTAATGGATCACTGGCAAGGAAGGCAATTAGAGAGTTGATGTCGAGAGGTGCAATCAGGATGGTATCTGCACATTCCAGTCAGCAGATATACACTAGGGCTACTAACACCTAGATCCTAGATGATATATCACACATTATTATCATCTTCTACTATTGGTGGATTTGGCCAAGAATTTTTGTTTTTCCGTTTGAGACAAGTTCTCTCATGTTATATTTCATCAGCGCTGTTCTAGATATTTTCTTAATACATGTTTTATCTATTTAGATTTTCGCCTTACCTTTGGCATTGCATTTGAGTGAAATGACTTCATATTTTATTTTGGCCATCTCTGTTACAACGACGTAGTTGGATCACGAATGTAGTTGTGGTGAAGTTCTTTTCCTATCTATTGTTGAGCAGTGTCTTGCGTTAACGAGTATCTGATTGTTTTGTGGCTTAGTTTTGGGTAGTTGACCCAATGGTAAAACTTATTTCATTGTGTCAAGTTCTCTTATTACACATGGTCATATGGTCATGTATTGTTTTTTATTAAATGGATTTATAGTTAAATATTACATTTTAAAAGCAGGACACATGGTTAGATAAAACTGGAGAATTCGAGATGTGGCTTGGAGGCAGTTGATAATTTTTTTTTTTTGATACATGGCAGCTGATAGTTAATTGAACTTATATTGATAGGGTACGATTAATCAAATAACTTGAGATCTCATTGTTGTGATGGCTAAACCTTATTTAAGGTGCTAGGAAGGGTTCTAACGGTTCCTCGTCTTACATCTTCACCTTCCAAATTTATTTGTTCACATCACATGTCGACGATTTATAGTATTGAAACATTCACGGGTAACCGAGTGGGTTATCATGCTCGACTAAGGGTTTGTTTGGAAATCAATTTTAGAACTTAGGTTTGGTTTTAAAATTTAGGTTTTACCTCAAAATCGAGGTTTTGTCCAAACAAATTTTTTTTTCCTAAAAGTTATTTTGGTCACAAAACTTCAGTTTGAAACTTAGTTTTTCTTTTTCCTACTTTTTCCTCTTTCCTACTTTTTCTTTCTTTCCTCTTTCCTACCCATTTTTTTGCCTCGGAATCCGTAAAAGCTAATAACTTTACAAACATAAATCACTTTTTAAAATTCAGGTTTTGTCTCAGAATCTGTAAAAACTATTTTGGACACTATTTTTCAAAATTTATTCTCCAAAACCTAGGTTTTACCTTGAAATCTGTAAAAGTTATTTTTAAAATCACATCCAAACAGTCATTTTCTTCGGAAAAAAATTAGCGATTTCAGTTTAATTTTTTAATTTTAAAATGTATTTTTATTTTCAAAATGATGATTTTTTAATAATCATTTGTTACAATACATATTAAAGGGATAAAAAATTCAGTAAGTCAACGTTTGAGAATGTTTTCTCAATATTTAAAATTTTAATATCAATATTTTTTGTTAATAATTTTGGAGTTAAGTAATTGAAAAAATATTTTCTAAAATATTAAAATTAGAGGCTAAAATAAAATCAAATGCTTTAGAGTTAAAGGATTTAATGTTGACTTTTTTAAAAAAAAATTAAGAAAGCTTAGATGTTGACTTTTGCCTAAATTAAACATGTGCAAATGTTTGACGTAGGATGATGTTTTGTTGCAAATTGTGCATAAATTAAACATGTGCAAATTGTGCAAGATATACAGTGTTTTGTTGCTTGTGCAAGATATACAGTGTTTTGGGGCAGATATATAGCGATTTATTGTTTATATTCATGCAGACGTTGGACGATGTATGCGAAGGTTCATCCGTCCGTTCCTGTCTCATTTGACGTTGGCGCGCAATGTTTGATATGCTCTATCGTCTTCATCCTAATCTAATCTGGATGCCATCCCCTTGTCTCACTCCCATTTTCATCATTCTCTTTCTTCTTCATTCTTTTCTAAGTCCATCTTGCAATGGGTACTTCTCCTGCTCCTGTTCTTTATGGATTCTTCACGCACTTCCACTTTTTTCCTTTTCCCTTTTTTTTGTTATTAAACAGTAACCGATGCTCTAATTAATCAGAGCATTGAAACGGAACAAGAAAAGCTAATTGAAAGATGGAATCCACCCCAGAAAAAAGTTAAAAGATTGAACATGTTGTACTCATGGCTATGAGTGATCGATCTCCAACGTGTGTTTCTCGTCTCCCAAACTTGATTCTGAAATCTGAACCGTTTTTACAGAGCACGACCACATTCCAGGAATCGATGCCACCAAAGTTTTGATTCACAGTTCCCTTCCAAATTCACCAAGCTTGCCATTAGCTGTTTCACCTTCATCTCATAACCAACGCATATGCTCCCATCACAAGAATTGTGCTCCTACTACCCGTTGAAACTATAATTCATTATAATAATAATAATCAATAGAGAATATGTATAAAATAATAATGTCAAAGGGGATTCATCTGAATTGTGCTGAACTAAAAGATATAAGCAATTGATGCATGTGCCATATCTTATTACTTTCTATAAAGTAATAAGTTTGACTGTTAATAAACTCTTAGTTAAATGACACCCCACATCAACTCTCATGAAAGAGGCCGTGGATTTTTTACCCCAAAGTGGTAGAAATTGGGGCTGTTATATGTATGGATGGATTACGTTTTATGATTTTCCTTTTTTTTTTTGGTAATTTTACAGTGCACGGATGCAAGACTAGCCTGTTGGATGGGAGAGTCTCTTAGAAGCCTCTTGGTGTGAGACTCGTGACATGAAATAACTACTCACACTTGTTCACTGAAAGCTCCATGTATGGCAGATTCTTATATATGAGTTGTGAAAATCATGTCTGTGAACTGAAACAAAGCACAATAGTGACAGGATTCCTTACGGAATGAAAGTGAATGCCAACTTATTGACACTTGAGAGGAGGAATATCTTCCTCTTGTCTTCTTCAAAAGCTTTGCTTATTTATATATGCAGAATATGGTACCGGAAGGACTTAACAAACAGCTCCTTCTTCCTCTCCTAAAGTACCTTCCGTGGTGCCATGGCTACACACTTTAAGATTTCTCTGCACTGTCGCTCCAAGAGTGAGCCCTCCGCACCTTACCTTCTAATACTCCAGCTTCAGGAGAATTTACAGAGATTCAAGTCTTCTGAAGCAAGCTCATCATCATCATCATCAACAACAACAATATGCCAAAATCCTATTGGCTTGCAGGATTTGCATGACTCCATTAATATGGTTCTTCAATTGCCAAACACTCAACAAGCCTTAGCTCGAGGATGCTGCGAAAAATTGGTTGATGAATTGTTATCTGTAAGACTCTTAGATTTCTCTGATGCTGCTAAAGAAGCAATCTTGGAATCAAAGGAAACTGTAAAGGAACTCCAATCAGAAATTCGCCGGGGGAGAGGTGGCCTAGTGTTTCCCATAGGGAAATTCGTCTCATGGAGGAAGAAGATGAAGAAGGCGATTCGAAAGACCTTGGAAAACTTGAAGGGAAATAAGAAGGATGTCATCAGTTTAACTTGTTCAGACAAAGAATGTTGTGATGAGTGTGCGCCTATGATCAGGATCTTAAAAGAGACAGAACTCATTACTTTGAGCCATCTTCAATCTTTGCTATCTTTTATATGTGGCTCAATTGGACAATCCAAGCATAGTAGATGGTCAATAATGTTCAAGTTGATGCAGCCGAAAAGAGTAGCTAGCGACTATGAAAGAGCAAACACAAGTGAATTTCAAAACTTGGATACAATAACTGAGTCTCTTCTCTGTCACAACAAGCATCGCAGTGATGTGTCTATTGAGAGTTTTCTAAGTCATTTGGAAAATTTGGAATTGAGTTTGCAGGATCTGGAAGAAAGGACTGAGAATCTTCAAAGGGGTCTGATCAGAATTAGAGTTTCTCTTCTGAACATCTTCAACCACTAAGTTCATTTATATGAAATGAATGTATTTCATTATTTTGATATTGAATTTGTTTGTCATGTTATTCTAAGTAAATGCGATTGTATTGCCTAGTATCAGAGATTCAAATCTGCCATATCTCACTTCTTCTGTTTTTCCCCTCTCAATATCAAGTCACCCTGCAAGATAAGAAAAGAGGAGAGTTGTGGGATTAAAAAATTGTAAAAATAAGTTCTTACCTATGGTTAAAGATATTGGATATTTTTTCTTCTCTAAAAACAGATATGATATTTAAATTAAATCTAAAGTTTCTAAACCTATTATGTTCTTTCAAGGCACCAAAAAGGGGAAAAAAGAAATCCTACTCAAGTCCTAAATATAGGATTTAAATAAAAGTTTACTTTAATCATAAGTATGAAACCTCAATCCATTTTACTTCTCAAATTGATAATCTTTTTCCCAAAGTGTCCCTATTGATTATAAACAATAAGGGGGTTTCTATCAAGTAGTAGTTATGATGCACATGATTTAAAGTGGTATTTTAGAGAAACTATCATGCATTTATTACACATAACTAACTTGCTCTTATGCGTAGGACCAAAAGGGAGTAATAAATTGAACCAATGTGGATGCTTGGATCGATGTTAAAGCTAATGGCTTAGATTTTGTAATTGACCAATTGTGAAAACATATTATTACGCTCAATGATAATTCATTGGCTTGAATCAAAATACAATGAATGTTCCTGCTCTAAGGACAATAATGTCTTTCTCAGTAGTAAATATCTTACTCGTCAGAAAGGACAGCATCGTAAGGTCAATAGTACACTACAGACAAAAACTAAATTATTTATACTCCTAAGAAAACTTTTTCTGGCAACAATATTTCAGTAGCTTCCGTATGTACATGACGTTGTGGGGACAATGAAGCCTATCTAGTTCATAAAATCCACCATTTTCAATATATGCAAAAAGACAAGATATAAATACATCAGCACGAAGTTTCAAAGCTATGTCATTAATTGTCCCCTTGTGAGCATGTATTTGAAAGATACAAATATATGAAAAGATGGCACTGCTTAGCTTGTTAAAAGATGGCGAAGTGATCACTCTTTCTGTATTTGAATCACTCTCGAGGTTAATTTCAGGATCAACACAATCAAAAGATGAAAGCTGGAAGTTTGTTTCAATGATAATGCATAGAAAAAGGATAGCTTCTCGCACAGTTGAAGCAGAATTGGAGCCGAATTACAATCCTCATTGTTCCACATGGAAAGAGGCTCAGAAAAAGTCAATGATCTGCAGAATCTGTTGGAAAAATTGGAGTCTAGAATCCATGAGCTTGAAGAAGGACTTGATCTTCTGTTTAGGCGTTTAATCAGGATCGAGTGTCCCTTCTTAACATCCTTAATCATAAGTATACTGATTCCGCCTTCTTTTATTTCTAAGAATTTAATTTTGATCGCTGTGTTGCATCCTTGCCTCATGGACTTGCAATTTACAAGTACTATATAGTAAAGTGTCCCCTGAAGCAGAACATAATGTGGTGCAGACTTCTTTGTGCTTTGTAATTACTTATGTTTATCCCCAATAGAAACATATAGTTAAAATGCCATCCGATAACAACTAAGAATGAATAAGATAAAATAAAACAAAGAATTGATCATTTATTACTTTGTAGCACAAGCATGGTATCACTTCTCCAGTCATTGTTATTTGTTTTTCTAACATACAGTGCATAAAAAATTCATTTTTCTAGTAATTTGCATTAGATCAAGGCATCCAGCTACGTGCATTTTGTTAAAATTTTAAGCATCCATTAATTGATGATGAATATAGGGAACATTTCAGAAACATTCCCACCCAGAAGAAACCACTGAGATCTTGAAGATTAAGCAATTTCTCTGGCCACCAAGCATTATTAAAAATTAAATAATTCAGTATACTTAATTGTTGGCAGACAAGGTTTTATATTAGATGGTAGAGTAGTATTAATAAATAGGCAAGACCTCCTTCTTCTGCAGACAAGATCCCATAAAGATGCTGCTTTCTCCGGTGGATTTGCCTCTTGTTCTTCATGTTTTGAGATTACCTGCAAGTTGTTAAGATGGAAAAATAATTCATGTGATTGACTAGTTAAAAAAATGAATGATGAGCTGGGAAGCTTGGTGAGTCGAAAGCATAGCGAAAACAATGCTGTGACAGCTCTAAGATCCAAATCATGATTCTATAATTGCCTGCCGAATCTTTGACATTTATAAAGAAAAAAGTTCTTCTTGTATCCCTCATTTCTCTGGATATATATGCAGTATAAGTCAAGTAATCCATCTCCTAGCTTTCTTGTTTTCTGATAAGAGAAAATGGCAGCCATAGAAACTAACACAAAAATCTCTAAGCACATTCAATCCAACAGCTTTCCCCTGCTCCTCACCCCTTTGTGTCACAATTTGAGGATCATCTAAACAGATTAAGGTCTTATGAAGCATCTGCTTCTTCATCTTCATCCTCTGTAAGCCACAAACTCACTAGCTTGCAGGATTTGTATGATTGCACTGATTAGGTGCTCCAATTGTCAACCAGCCAACAAGCCTTAGCACAAGAATGCAACGAACAATCGTTTGATAAACTACTTGAAGGATCTCTCATCCTTTTGGATATCTTTTGTATAGCTAAAGATTGTTTTCTGCAGTCAAAGGAAAGAATTATAGAACTTCACTCGGTTCGTAGGAGGAGAGGATCTGAAACTGCTAGTTTCACAGTTGAGGCTTGGGAAATTTGAAAGTGATCTTGAAAGATTCTTCTACAAATAAACAAAATGAGGCTTTATCCATGTTTAGCATGATGAAAGAAGCAGAAGCATTCACTGTGAGCTCATTGGGGTCTGTATTGTTATTTACCATTGACTCAAAGAGACATCTAAAGCAGAGAAGATGGTCAGTGACCTCAACGTTGATGAAGTCATGAAACCCAAGAAAATAACTTGTGGCTCTGAAGAATCAGACATCAATGAGTTCGAAGAGGTGGATGCAGCTTTAGAGTCTCTTATCAGTCACAAGCATTCATCTGTAGAGGAATTTCAAACCCATTTGGAAAATGTGGAGTTGTGCATTCAGGATTTAGAAGAAGGAATTGAGAGCCTCTCTAGGCAACTGATTAGAACAAGAGTTTGCTTACTCAATATCTTCAACCACTAGTTGAACCAAAAATAAAAGAATCAAATTTTGCCCAGTTGTCTGACAATTGTACATAGATGTGATTACTGTAACTTTATCTTCCACATCTCAGTCCTCCATCTTTGGTCTTTCTTAAAGAAGATTTCTTTCTGGGGTCAATACAAGGTGTAGAGTGACCTTTCAGAAAGTTTGATTTAAAAATAAAACATTAATATAACAATTTGTGGTTCTTTCTGAATCAAATTAAAAATTTCTTAACCTATTAATGTTTCTATTCACATTCCCTACCCATGCGCTGAAAGATAAGAAGATGACGAGATTATAATGGTAAACCTTGTCAGTTCCACATGGGGTTCAATTATTCAAGTCAGTTTGACATAAATAAATCACCCATAACAAATTTTATTGCCTAGTTAAAGCATATTGATTGGTTCGTTCATGTTGTATAAACCATAGTTGAAAATTTGCAATGAACAAAGTCGTTCCTTAATCATTATTTCTTGTTACATCTCATCTTATTTTATGACTAAAAATAATGGTCATGCTTATTTGTCAAAACGTGCATTAGACGAGTCTCATTAATTGCTGCATGATATGTTAATGTTACCTGCAGAAGACAGTTTTATATGAGCAATTATTGCGTAAAAATTGGAAAAAGAACCACACCTATAATTATTTTAATGGTGGATTGAAGAAACGTATAGGAGTCTGAGTTGTAGTGTTCCTGTGCAGGAGATATTGCATTATAATTTCTGATTTGCGCAGATTTGAATTGCAGATCAGGTAACCTTCATTGCATTATGAATTTCATTTCTTTCAAACATTTATATCTGTGTTTTAAACCAAAGGCAACATTAGTATCATTATATAGATGACAAGTCTGCTTTAGACAAGATCCCACAAAGATGATGATCACTTCAGTGGCTTGCCCTAAAGCTGTTCACTTTTTCGTGATTTTAAAACTTCAAGTGGTTAAGATGGAGGAGACATTGCAAAAGTATTCCATATATGTGGAAGATGAATCAAAGTTATTCTTTAGTTAAATAATTAAGAAATGAGTTAGGAAGCTTGGTGAGTGGGAAGCATTCCACAAACAATGCCATCTCAAAGATCCAAATCAAGTTTCTATGATTGCCTGCTTACTGTATAACATATGGAAAGTAAAATATTCCTCTTGTCCCTCTCATTTCTATGGCTATATATTCAGAAGTATCTAACCACAAGAACTCAACTTAGAACAAAATTGTATATATCATCTCCAATTCTTCTGTCTGTTGATAAGAGAAAAATGGCAGCCGTAGAAACTAACACACAGAGTTCTATGCATATTCGATCCAACAGCTTTCCCTCTTCACCTCACCCTATTTTATCACAAATTGAGGAGCATCTAAACAGATTGAAATCTTCTGAAATTGCTTCTACTTCATCTTTAATGTTTATAGGCCAGAAACTCAGGGACTTGCAGGATTTGCAAGACTTCACTGATAAATTGCTTCAATTGTCAACTATACAACAATTGTTAGCCCGAGAATGCAGTAAAGAATCAGTTGATCAACTACTTGAAGGATCTCTGATGCTCTTGGATGTCTGTGATATGACTAAAAATTGCCTGCAACAATCAAGGGAAAGCGTTCAAGAACTTCAATCAATTATCAGGAGGAAAGGCACTAAAGTTGGATGCAGAATTGAGGGTGGAAAATACTTGGCTTCTAGGAAGATGATGAAGAAGACAGTAAGAAAAGCTTTGAGAAATTTGAAAAGAATCTTCAAGGATTCTTCAAACAACAAAGAAAGTGAGACTTCGTCTGTACATAGCATCTTGAAAGAAGCAAGAGACGTAACTGTCAACGCATTTGAAGTTTTGCTATTTTTTACTTGTGATCTGAAGGGAGAATTAAAGCAAAGAAGATGGTCAACGATCATGAAGAAGATGCAGACTAAGAGAATAGCCTGTGACTCTGACGAATTACAAACAAATGAATTTGAAAAGGTGGATGCAGCTTTGAAGTCTCTCATCAATGACAAGCATTCGTCCACAGAGAATTTTGAAATCCATTTGGAAAAATTGGTGTTGTGTATTCAGGATCTAGAAGTTGGAGTTGAGAGCCTTTCAAGGAAATTGATTAGAACTAGAGTTTTCCTACTAAATATCTTCAATCACTAGGGTGGGGGGACCTGTATGACCATTGGAAGCACCCAAATTCAAATTTTGTCCATGAGTGTCTGATAAATGTACATGAATGTGATTACAATTTACTTTTTTACTGAAATATAAATTTTCTTGATGATCATATTATGGTTACTTCATCCTCTACTCTCAGTTTTTCATTTTTCCCTTTCCTAATAAAGTAGAGTTTCATTAAAAAAACAAACGTAACACAATTAACTATTTGGAGTTCTCTTGAATAAAATTAAAAATTTCTTAACACAATGGTTACATCCCCCCTTTCCCCTACTATGCGCACAGTTAAGAAGATGATGAAAAATAATTGAAAACCTTCGTCATTCCACATAGGTTCAATTATTT
The DNA here is from genome assembly GCA_025593235.1 of Vachellia pachyceras. NCBI lineage: Eukaryota > Viridiplantae > Streptophyta > Magnoliopsida > Fabales > Fabaceae > Vachellia > Vachellia pachyceras. The sequence continues at coordinate 8,367 of JANTPZ010001648.1, read as the reverse complement.
AAGTCAACTTGACATAAAATAAAGCACTATAGTGATCGGTTCAGGTTGTACAGGCCATAATTGAACATTTGCAATGAACAATTTGGTCCCTCTCTCCTACTTAAGATTTAAAATTAAAATTAAATAATTTCTATGATTATTTGTCTACATGAGCAGTAGATGAGTCTTCATTAATGCTGTATGTCATGTTGCCTACAAAATACAGTTTCATTAATGACATTATTGCATTAAAAGAATACACGGGGATATCACAAATCCAAATAAAAATGGAAGAACAAGTGTGATTATTTTAACCAACATGTAGGAGTCTGAGTTGGGGTGTTTCTGTGAAGGAGATATTGCATTATCATTTCAGACAAGTTTGTTGAAAAAATGGTAAAATTAGTATTATTAAAGAAGAAAGAAAAGATCCAATAAAGATGCTGATCACACTGCAATATTATTCTATCTGAGGAAGATGAATCAAAATGATTCTTTATTTAAATATTTAAGAAATGAGTTAGGAAGCTTGGTAAGTGGGGAACACTGTGCAAACAACGCTGTGGCGGCTCAAAAATCCAAATCAAGTTTCTACAATTGCATGCTAACCGTGTGACACTTGGAAGTCAAAATATTATTCATGTCTCTCTCATTTCTATGGCTATATAATCAGAATAAGTTAAACTCTAAAACTCAGCTAGAACAGAACTGTTTATATCTTCTCCAACCCTTCCGTTTGTTGATAAGAGAAAAATGGCAGCCGTAGAAACTAACACAGAGTTCTATGCATATTCGATCCAACAACTTTCCCTCTGCACCACACCCTATTTTATCACAATTTGAGGAGCATCTAAACAGATTGAAGTCTTCTGAAACCGCTTCTTCTTCGTCTTCTATAAGCCATAAACTTGGTGGCTTAAAGGATTTGAATGACTTCACTGATAAGTTGCTCCAATTGTCAACCATCGAACAATTCTTAGCCCGAGAATGCAATGAAAAATCAGTTGATCAACTACTTGAAGGATCTCTCATGCTCTTGGATGTCTGTGGTATGGCTAAAGATTGCTTGCGACAATCAAATAAAACCTTCAAGAGCTTCAGTCAGTTATCAGGAGGAGAGGTACTGAAGCTGGATCCAGAATTGAGGGTGGAAAATACTTGGCTTCAAGGAAGATGATGAAGAAGGCTATAAGAAAGGCAATGGAAAATTTGAAGGTAATCTTGAAAGATTCTTCCAACAACAAAGACAGTGAGACTTTGTCCATCCTTAGCATCTTGAAGGAAGCAAGAGATGTCACTGTCAACTCATTAGAATCTTTACTATGGTTTATCCGTGATCCAAAGGGACAATTAAAGCAAAGCAGATGGTCAGCAGTCTAAAAAATAATGCAGCCTAAGAGAATAGCTTGTGACTCTGAAGAACCAAAAGCAAATGAATTTGAAAAGGTTGACGCAGCTTTGGAGTCTCTCATCAGTCGCAAACATTCAACTATGGAGAGTTTCCAAAACCATTTCGAAATTTAGGAGATGTGCATTCAAGATCTAGAAATAGGAGTTGAAGGCCTATCAAAGCAACTAATTAGAACCAGAGTTCACTTGCTCAATATCTTCAACCATTAGTCAGAAAAAGAATATTTTTACATGTAATTATAGACATCCATATCAAATTCTTTCCTAGGGTTGTATATCAACTGTACAGAAATGTGATGTACATGTTATTCTGTTAACGAAATATACTTCTGATGATCAAATTATAGCTACTTTATCTTCCTCTTTCTGTCTGATCTTCCAAATCTCAGCTATCCGTATTAGACCTACAGAAAAAAGATTAGAATTGCTTTCCATCTTTTGTCAATTCATGATAAAGAGTAATCTTGCAAAAGGTGAAAATGAAAACTTTTGTGTAGCCTATTCCTATTTTCACCTCCCCTTTACACACAGATGCAGAGGATGATGAGATGATAATTGAAAGTCTTGATAGTCCCATATGGGGATCAACTATTCATGTCAATTTGACTTATATAAATTACCCATTTTTAATTATCTACTCATGCATTGTCATTGCTTCAAGTTAGGCCATATAAGCCGGTATTCAAATAATTATTTTGTTAAAACACATGGTCTATCTCTCCTAACTCGTTACATATAATTAAAAATAATGCTTATGGTTGTATTTATTTGTCAGCATGTGGAGCAGATGAGTTTCATTTAAAGCTCTACATGTCTTTACTTGCAATATAAAGATCCAGTATGCAATTATTGCAGGAAGAAAAGACATGGAACTCTCCCTCGTGTGTTTACAATAAAAAATAGGAATTATTTTAAGCGTGGGTTAACAAAATCATATAATAGTCTGAGCTGTAATGTTCCTCTACAAGAGATGATGCATTAACATTTCTGAGATCTGCTACAAAAAGATTTCGCCAGCCATTAACCTTAATAACAATTAACTAATTAAGTACATCCTCCGGAGACAGACAATTTTATAAACTAGCTAGTAAAATAGTATTAATAAACGGACATGATCTCTTCTTCTGCAGACAAGATCCAATAAAGATGCTACTTCGTAGTGGCATCCCTAATTGTTCTTCACTGTTTTTGAGATTTTAAACCTAGTTGTTAAGAGGAGGAGACACTGCTATAATATCCAATATGTGGCAGATGAGTTCATGTGATTCCCTAGGTTAAAAAATACTGCGGCAGCTCCAAGATTCTAGTATTGCCTGATTACTTTGCGACATTTGGAAAGTAAAATATTCTTCTTGTCACCCTCCATTTTCAGGCTATATATGCAGAAGGAGGCAACCATTGAGACTCATCTCCTAGATTTCTGTTTTCAGATAAGAGAAAAGTGGCAGCCATAGAAACCAACACAAAGAGCTCCATGCATATTCGTTGCAACATCTTGCCCTCTACATCTCACCCCCTTGTATCACAGTTTGAGGAGCATTTAAACAGATTGAGTCTTCTGAAGTGGCTTCTTCTTCATCTTCTCTAAGCCATAAACTCAATGGCTTGCAGGATTTGCATGATTTCACTCTTAAGTTGCTCCAATTGTCATCCACCCAACAAGAATGCAGCGAAAAATCTGTTGATAAACTACAAGAAGGGTTATTCTTTCTATTGGATATCAGCAGTAAAGCTAAGGATTGCCTACAGCAATTAAAGGAAAGCATTCAAACACTTCAGTCAGTTATTAGGAGGAAGAGGGGAGCTGAAACTTCTGAATTCACAATCGAGGCTGGAAATTACCTGGCTTCTAGGAAGAAGATGAAGCAGGAAATAAGAAAGGCCTTGAGAAATTTGAAGGGAATCTCGAAAGATTCTTCCATAAACAATGAAAATGACACTTTGCCTATGCTTAACATTTTGAAAGAATCAGAAGCAGTTAGTGTGAACTTATTAGAGACTTTGTCGATCTTTCTTTGCTATCCAAAGGGACAACTAAAGCAGAGAAGATAGTCAGTGATTTCCAAGCTGATACAGCCTGAGAGTGGTTTGTGACTCTGAAGAATCAAACACAAATATGAAAAGGTGGATGTAGCTTTGCATTCTTTTATCAGCCACAAGCATTCATCTGTGGAGAGTTTTCAAACACATTTGGAAACTCTGGAGACTTGCATTACAAATCTAGAAGCAGGAGTTGAAGCCTATCAAGAAACCTACTTAGAATCAGAGTTTCTCTTCTGAACTTCTTCAATCACTAGGTAGATAAAATCAGTATGAAAATATCAATTTTTGCCCCTGAGAACCTCATAATTGTAAATAGACGTGATAATATATCCTTCAGTTTCTCTTGAAAATATCCCCATATTTTCATCTCTGAAGTAAGTGAAAGGAAAGTGAAGGTGGAACAAGAACAATTTCATTTCATTGATAATGGGCCCGTTTAGGAACGCGATAGAGAGGTACTTTTACTTAAGTTGAGGTAAATATGTGAATGAAACTATCTTATTTTGTGAAAAAACACGGTTGAACGTGCATTTGAGCTCCCTATAATCATTCCCAAACAGGGCCAATAACATTTTGTCATTTACTTTAATTTACCTATTAACATAAAAGCCTACTTTAAATCTTACATTTACAAACACAGGTTTTTTCCTTTAAAAAAATAAATGAATTACAATTGAGGAGAATTAGAAGATAATTGTTATAATCAATTATTGAGTCCACATTGAGCTCATGGGAAATTTGAATTTCTGCCTAGCTGTCAAGATTATTGCTACCTTATGTTGATAATTGAAAATTTTCAAATCATAATGTTGTCTGTACACGTTCTCATGTTGCATGTGCTAGCTACAATGAACAACGTGATGTGTCCCTTTGATTTAAGATCAAGTAAATTAATTTGCTAAAATATTACTGTGGAGACAACCAATGCAGCACATGTTGCCCAATGAGAAGCATTTCCTAGTTAACAAGGCCTAGAGGCAGTGGTGGAGCCAGGACCCTAGATCAGTGGGAGCAATTTTTTATTTTAAAATAAATGACAACAAGTTTACAAGTATAAATAATTTGAGTGGATTCAAATCTTAAAAATCAGTGGGTGCAAAATAAAAATCTAATAAGTATTTACATATATACCCAAAAATTGAGTGGGGGCAATTGCCCACACTCACCAAAACGTGGCTCCGCCACTGCCTAGAGGACAGACCCATTACACAGTTGTAGCAGCTGAGTCACCTTTAGATGTAAAATGAAACATCTAATTTGTTCGTTGGAATGGTCTTCAAAAGCACGTTGTAACTTCTAATTCTATCTCGTACAAAGTGATAGAATTACCTTCCAGGTTTACATAGACAGCTTTTTCTTAGAACCCAAATTCCCATTACCATTCTCTCTTCTGTGAGAAGAATTGCTTTATACAATTGATGATTATTGGGGCACTGCTGTGATTATTATTACATCTTACTCTTCATGGTAGAGAATTTGGAATATGCTTTGAAGTTGCTTGAAAATTGTGACATATTGAAACACAACCAATGTTTCATTTTTCTGTATTATCTATAATCACATGTGAAGCAACACTTGTTCAACATCAGAAACAAGTTTCTGTTCTCCAAAGAGAGGATTGCCAGGCTTAAACACAGCCATATTTTCAGCCGCTGAACATGTATATAACACATGCCTAGACTAGTCACTATAACATTACGCAGATTATATAATCATACATGTGAGGGAGCCAAAAGAAAAACGAAAAAAAAGCTTGCATGAGTTGTGAAGATTCCTTGAAGGAGACATTGTTCTGACATAAAAAAGCTCATGTTTGGACCCAAAATTTAAACTAACTTAGGAACTCGTTGAGATTTGATAAGAGAAGATTCCTTTTGTCCCTCTATCCATGGTATATATAATGAGAAACTTCCAGTTGGGAAGGCACATCCATAGACTCAATTTCTCATCATTCAACCATAAGCCCTTTCTCTTCTCTTGAGAAGGAAAAAATGGCATATTCTTTTCATGCTCGTTCAAATAGCTTGCCCTCTAGACCACACCCTCTAGTTTTACAATGCAATGAACACTTAGACAGATTAAAGGCTTCTTGTGAAACCTCTTCTTCATCATTGCTTGTCCATAACCTAGAGGGTTTGAGAGATTTACATGATTGTGTTGAAAAATTGATTCAGCTTCCTCTCATTCAACAAGCTCTTCTTCAAGAGTGTGAAGATAAATTATTAGATGAGCTTTTTGATGGATCATTAAGGCTCATAGACACATGTTCAGCTGCGAAAGACTCGTTGATTCACACGAAAGAGTGCAACCGCGAGCTACAATTTGTTATAAGGAGGAAAAAAGGAGGCCATTTGGAGGAGGCTAAGAAGTTCTTGACTTCAAGGAAGATTGTGAGAAAGGCCATCATGAAAACCCTAGGAAACATGAAAGGTTCAAGTAAAAAAAGCTGCTTCTCTTCGACAAACATGGCCTTGCTTAATTTGTTAAAAGAAGTTGAAGCTGTCACTCTTTCTGTTTTCAAGTCACTTTTGAGCTTTATCTCTGGATCAGCACAAGCAAAATCAAGCAGGTGGTCTTTAGTATCAAAGATCATCCACAATAACAAAACTGTAGCAGATGAAGAGAATGCATTTGCACAAGCAGATGAAGCACTGCAATTTTTTGTGCTTAGCTTAAGGAGCAAATCGGTGTCAGAAAACAGTAGTACTCTGCAAACCCAGTTGGAAAAACTTGAGTCTCAAATAGAAGATCTTGAAGAAGTGCTTGAGTTCTTGTTTAGGCGTTTGATTAAGATCAGAGTTGCCCTTCTTAATATCTTCAATAACTAGGAGAACAAATTTGGGGGCATAAAAACTTTTGTAGTACCGTAGAAATTCCCAATGTACATGAGAAAAAAAAGATTAATTGTATATTCCTTCTTTATCATTGAAGTATACTCTTAACTCAATCTTTGGTTGCATTATATGATTACATCATTGGTTATATATCTCCCTTTCTAAAGCACCTAAATATTTGACAAACTTCTAAGCTGCTAGAAATTGAACTCCATATTCCAAGTACATTATATGCACGCAAGAGGTGTGTGTATAATATATTGTATTATTAGATGATCTCAGAACTTTGTCGAGCTATTTTAGTTATTAAATGAAAGATTTAAATGCAGCTAAGTTAATTTGTTTTACTGAGAAATTTTAAGTAAGATTTTTGGAATACTCAGAAATTGTAAAAGTTTCTCGAGATTCCTTGTGTATGGATGAAATGATAGATCCAGAACCTCAGATTGAATAAGGATGAACTTGTTACATTAACCATAAAACTTTTTTTTTGTCAAATACTAAACATAATACAAAATATTAAAACGTATTCATGGAACTCAAATCACAAGCATTCATCCCTGAGGGAGATCTATGCTATCTATTGGACCAATTTAATTTGATGTGTTTCCATTTATACCCTTAGGTACTTTTCATTTGAATTAAGGGGGTGATTAGAGAACCTTCAAAAATTATTCTTACACTTTACTAACCTTCATGAAACAAAGATCCTACCACATGTTTATCTTGTATTCGATAAAATCATTGAAAATAAACTAAATTAATGAACCATTGAACCAGGGTAGATGTTTAAACAAGAGATGGAGGGAGGGAGGGACTTGTTTCACTCATGGTTTTATGAGTAAGAGATGTTTATGTCTTTTCAGGTACTGAAAGGGACATTGAGATCAAAGAGACAACCAAAGAAGACTTGACAAGTGAAGCAGCTCTTGTTCCTTGAAGAGAAGCATACGAAGTAGTCCACACGTGCAAGAGAGCAACATTTAAAAGTTCAATGGGAGCTAGTTTTGTTGCTGAAGGAAATGATGAAATTGTTAGTTAGGATAGTTCAATAGTTTTGGGACCATCAATAGGAACTGATAAAATATTAGAGTACTTCACTATAAATAATAACAGACAGATCCTGCTCCCCTTCTGCAGAACAAGTGAAAATGCTTATGGTTCAATATATAATTTTTTTTCCTGGTGGAGAGTAGATATTTGAAGCCAAGACGCCGACTTGTTTATGGTAATCAGCCATATTGTAACTTGTAACAAATAGATTATGGTTATTAAATAGTGAAAGACGTTAGCTATTTTGAAAAGGCCTAAAAAAGCTTTAGGTTGAACATTAGCTGATATACCTAGAATTAGTCCTTCTATGTGGACTCATAGGATTCTCAACCGCGTAGGCAACCCTAGTGACAATTAAACCCTTTGATCTTAAATGTTGTTAAGAAAGATATGACTAAATTGCTTAGTGCAAGCATCATCTATCCTATATCCAAAAATAGTAAATGGGTTATTCCAATGCAGGTGGTTTCCATTTGGCCTTTTCCAACATTATAACCCTTTAAATACTTTTTTTTATATTCGATATTCACATGAATAAGGTTTACTGTTGGATTTATTTTTAGATGTTTTGCTCAGGAGTGCAAAAGGATAAGTGTGGAGGTTTGATTACTCTCTAATTTTTAAGTATATTTGAGATCAATTTTTAGTATATTTTGAGAGTTATCAATATGATTTTAAAAAATTCTGAGTTTGAAATAGTAAATCTATCAAATGGTGCATCATCCTAGGGATTCATTAAATCATAACATATAATAATAGTAATTTAATGTTTTTAGGAATTTTTATCTTTATTTTATTTTGCTTCCTTTTATTTTATTATTTTCTTATTTTTTTAAGGAAGTAATAGAAAGGGAATCTTGACAAATCCAAAGATAAAAAAGATTCAAAGAAAAAAATAATAAAAGAAGAGAGCATTCACCAATCAAGCCTTCAATCATCACTATCATCTCATTCTTTTCAATCATTTCTCGTCATCACCTTCATCCCTTCCTCACGTAATACATCATCCACCATCATTTCTCTCTCTTCGTTCAATATCTCTCGTCTC
>JANTPZ010001647.1:0-21303 GCA_025593235.1 Vachellia pachyceras | reverse complement strand
TTTTTTTTAATATTTTACTAAATTTAATAATTCAATTTTCTCAATTCAAGTAATCATATTCTCAAAAAATATGCCATAAATTTCATCGTATTTGATATTTTACAATTAAAAATAATTATAGCTTTTTTCACACTTTTCAATCAAGCTAAAAAAAATTTGAATGCAACTTTTTCCATTAATTAAATGCACACCTCCATAAGCTATTTGAGAGTTTATTTATGATTTTGTTTTAAATCAATGACAGGAATAATTCATACATTTTTCTAGTTTGATACGATTACATGTTTGCTTTTTTTTTTTTTGTATAAACCATCCGGTAACCTGAGTTTATTGTCGGCCCCAGACTAATCCGGACTCCTCGTTAGGAGACCTTACGGTGGTAGCAAGGTACCGATGGGACAACCTCTTTGAGGTTGCGTTAATTATCGTGACTGTCACTCTCCAGGGTTCGAACCCTCGTCCTGAGGAATACTAATAGTAACCCTTGCCAACTCTACCAAACGTCCATTGATAACATGTTTGCATTTAATCATTTGACTTTACATATCACACTTCTAATAGAAGAGATGACTAGGTAACAGCCCATGGGATTCCATGGGATTCGACCAACAAACGTGCAGCTCATTGGTAAGATGGATGTACTACCCTAATTAAAAGCTTGTTTAAAAATCCATTTAAAAATGCTTTTTAAGGATTTTGAGGTAAACTTAGATGTTAGGAGAATAACCTTTATGATTTTTAAGAAATAACCTAATTTTTGAAAGATGACTGTATTTAAGAAGTTATTGATCTTTACGGAGTTCGAGGCAAAAAGTAAGTTAGAAAGAGAAAGAAAGAAAAAAGAAGAAAGAGGAAATTTATTATGATAGAAAGTGTGATTTGATAATAAAATAGTTTTTTTTAAAACTGTTTTATCTCCATAACAATTTTTGTAAAAAAATGTGAGTATTTGGACAAAATCTAGTTTTAAGGCATAAACTATATTTCCCACCTAGGAGAGCCAAAATAGCCTTGAATGTCTCGTATTTCAAGTTTTAAATATGCAATCAAGTTAAATAATTCTTGAGAGAGCTTGTCACTTGCAAGAATCACATATAGCATAAATCCAAATTAGTCAGAGTCTAAAGATCTTCAAATCATCGACTATCATTATAGAAAAGATTGTAAGAGTTTCAATTTAGACTCTGATTATATGTGGTTAAAAGAAGTTTACCCAGTTAAACCGTACATACCACATGGTGATTCCTTTTAGACCACATGTGTTAACATGCGGTTCATAAAGGTATACTTTTTACACCGTATAACCTCCCATACATTCTAAAATGTCTTATTTCTGACATATTAATTACATTTTTAAGACCTCGTGTTTATTTATTCAGACCGCTTCTATTTTTTCAAAAATAAAATGCGTGTTTTATTAAATACCAAATATTTTTTTAAAAAAAGTAAAAAGAAATTATATCAATTGTATAAGAGACAGTTTAAGGTTGCACATGGAGCAGCCCAAAATCAAAATTGTAAACTTATAGCCCAACCCAATCTAACATGTATATTGGACGATGTTGTGTGCTTGTTTGAAAACACTTAACTATTACTCAAAAGTACGTTTAACAATTTTTTTCAGCAAAACAAGACAATCTCCTCTACATATTTATCTCAAGTTACGTAAAAATATTTCTCTACCACTTTCTCAAACGGATTCGTTAGCTAAGTCAAAAATCAAATTACAATAGGGGTCCATGAAAATTCATCATCTTTCTAATCACGGGCCTATTTTTGATATGAAATCAAACTGTAATGGCAATTAAGTCCCCGACAATAAAATTAATACCAATCAAATCCAACGAATTTTATTTCAGTGTGGTCCCATGATGTTACAATAAATGCAGTGTGATTCAGTGGCAAAGTTGGGGACAGCCATTTTTGTTTTATAGCCACCGACTTCAGCTACAAACACATTGGGATTGGTTTTATGTTTTGTCCTCTTGTTCACATTTCAGATCCCAATAAATCATGCTATTCGGACATGTTTAAAAAAATAGCGAAATACTTTTACTAATTACAAGGTTAATGTGTAAATGAGATTATTTCATTTTTTGAAAAACACTGTTGACTTTACGTTTGAAGTGTTTACAAACTTTCTCAAATACCCAATTCCTCTGCTACGCTCAATATATTAAGTCACATTTTATAAGAATTTCTTGGTTTATAATACAAGTGATTAATCGAATAATTAATATAAGGTTTTCTCTTTTTCTTTTATAAAAAGTAAGTTGTGTTTTTTTCTAAAAGTTAATCCACCTTTTTTTTTTCATTTTTTCCCAATTAGATATATCTATAATAAAAAAGAATTGCATTTTAACATACTTTAAACTAATTTTTAACTAACAATTCATTTTAGTAGTGGTTGCTTACCAAAAGTATGAGAAGAATGTTGGAGTTACAAGGAATATTATTTTGAGAAATTTACTCATCAATTAGTGAGCAGCATTGAGCAATATACCCCATCATTCATAAGGATTCATCAGAACACATTTGCTAACATGGATTTAAAAAGACTAAAGTACACATTCAAACCAATTCAAACAGAAACCTTAAAAGCTTTATGGTTAAACTGTGAAAGAAAAGAAACTAATTATGAGCAAAAAGCTTGTTAACACAAGTAAAAAAAAAAAAGAATAAAGTTCATACATCTATGATAATTTCTTTTAAAACTGTTGATTAAGATGATAAACGTTATTAGAGAAGAACACAAGAATAAATTTCAAAAAACTCAATTATTAAAAAGAAATGAAGACTTTTACACTTTAAACCTACTCTGAATCTCGGAAGTGATTAACCCTTTGGAAGACCCTTAGTAACTCAAAAGAAAAAAAGGGATGAAATGTTAAAATCATAATCTCTCCATCCATGGGATAACTTGATGATTAAAAACCAATTAGTATGTGGGAGATGGCAAAAGTTTCACTATGCTAATTCGTTTCTGGAAACATGAAAGCAATTATTACAACATCACACACACACACACACACACATTACAGTGACAGCATTTAAGATAACCATGAACAACCATCTATTGGTTTTATTACAATACATCATATACATATATCTTACCCAATACGAAAATGAACTTTGGTTCTCAGGCTGGACGATGAATCAAGGTGAAAAAAGAAACACAAAGCAGCCAAATTCAGAAAAGAAACATGAAGGAAGAAAAGGTCATCATCATAGTAAGTGCTGGAATTGGAACAAGAAGCCTTCCTCCTTCACCATAAGGCATATAAGTGTAAGGACTTGGAGGTGCATAAGGGTAATAAGTATTAGGAGGAGCATAAGTATAATAAGGATATGGAGGGTTGCAGCACTGAACCTGTGGAGCAGCAGGAGGGCATTTTGTCCGCCCTGGGTCCTTATGTGGCGGCGGCGGCGGCACTCCGTAAATGGAGTAGCCGGAAGGATAAGGAGGAGCCGGAGTTCCATAAGAAGGGTCGCCAGAAAGTTCTGGATTTGGTGGAGGAAGCTGCTGAACTGAATCATCCCCAGAAACTTCACACACTGAGAAAAGTACTACTACTACTGCTACAAGAAGGTACTTTGCAGAAAACATTTTCTTTTTTGTTTTTTTTTAGTGGGAATAATATTCTATCAAAGCTGAGGAAAGCAGAACTTTGAAAGAAGGAACGAGGAAGAAGAAGAGAGGAAGAATGGGAATGATTGGGATGATATAAAAGTAAAGGGGACTGGTTTATTTATCAAAGAGCTTTATGGGAAAAGCAGAGAGTTCTAGAATTCTTAATCAGTACAGATTTTATCAATGGTTTTAATCATATGGTGCCGCATGGCACAACATCTGTCACCATAGCATTCTAGTGGCTAGCTCATCAGTATCGCAATTCACAAACTTTCACAAACAGTTCGTGTGATGGAGCTTGGAGTTACAGGCACACACTTTTAAACCCAAATACTTCAGTTAATATAATCTCTGATTCCTCAACAGTGAAATGATTCAGGTTTTTATTAAATTATAAACATCAATATTTTAAACGGAATGAAACTGAGATATAAGAACCTATATTTAAAATTTGAGAGACTGAAATAATAATGATGGTAAAATTGAGAAACAAAAAATTCTATTACTTTTTGTTTTATAGGTATCAAATATAATGAGGTAACTTTAATTGTTAACTACTGCATCTATGTCTATTTTGAGGCGTTTTGTACGAATTTGGATAATTACAAGACGTGAAATTAGGGAAATATAAGTTGGAGCGTAGGACTAAGTGACTTTTGACGTTAGGAGTTCCTGAATTTACTTTTCTCAGCTGCAAGTGCTGAGTTACAGACAATTCAAAAAAAAAAAAAAATCATAAATCAATATAAAATAGCATTAGATTACTTTCTAGACTCTGTTAATATTTTACTGGGGTTAATCGAGTTTTGTTAATATCTGTTAAAGTTTGTTTGTGGAATTTGAACCTCTTATATTCAGATTTCAGAGGAAAAATAGATAAATTTGAGGGATATGAGTGCTAAGTAACTTTCAACGTTGAGAGTTCTTCACTTTTTCTTTCTCCAACCAATTGACAAGACACTGAAAATAGAGCACTCACAGTTTCATTACTCTTATTTTCACTTTCAATTTCAAATATATTTTCATTTTTTAAATGATGCCGACACTTCTTTTTTTATTAAGAATATGTACCCTTTTATTGGAGACAATCTTATTCAAAGTACTATTTGATACTGAGGCTGCCCCTCTCAGTGAAAATTCAAACATCGGTTTGACGTGTTATGAGCAACTAATCCATTCTATTAGACACAGGTAGAAGATGTTGACAATTTTAATGTAGCAAGTAAATCATTAAATATGAGTAAGTTAAAAGAGCAGGAAGAAAATAACAAATGCATGTGTTAAAGAAACGTCTCTTCCAAAGGAAGGGAAAAAAAGAAAAGAAAAGAAAAGAAAAGGAGAACTTATTTGTCCATCAAAGAAAGAAAGACATATCACTATCAACTTTCTATCCATGCACTGATGACTAAGGAGGAGGAGGAAGACGACTTAAGAGGATTTGTGGAGATCATGGGAATTTAAATATAGGAAACTCAACTGCTCCTTGAAATATGAAGAAACAGGCCTCGCAGAGAATCCAGCATAGTTGCTCTGTAACTTTGCCAAGCATAATTCGTTTATGTATTTGAAGGGCTCATGCTTTTGGTTGAAAGGCTGTGCAGCATATTCCTCAAACGGCATCCACTTCAATGTTTGGTAAAAGAGAATGGAATTTATGTCAAGAATATTGAAGTCTTCAACTACTTTGGTTGCTCAAAGTAGAAGAAAAAAACAGATGAATAGATTAAGATGACATAATGTGGGTGATTTGATCTTTTTGGTTTATATAATCTCAATTTTTAGTTTAGTTCTTATACTTTCATTAAGGCGTGCCATCGATCATATGCTATTTTGATACATAAATCATATGAATAATAAATTATAAATTATTCAAATATTCCTTTCAGTCCTATGTATAAGATGCAGTTCTTAGAATAACCCAATTTTATTTTTAAGATACACTTCTCTTTATGACTTGTTCTCCTCCAAGAGGGGGATTTGGATGGATTCATATGTCAACAATGTGGAAACTTAGCATCACATAATTCTAACATAATGCCATTAAGCCTCTTAAACATGTGATCACATCAAAAACAAAAAATAAAATAATAAAGGTTACCTGAGCTGCTTCAATTTCCAGGTCTTGTTTTTTGATGTCAAAAGAAAGAGGACGCAGCATGCAAACAAAAAATAAATCTGATTTTCCAAAAAATGCCTTGTGTGTTTGTCTGAAAAAAAAAAATCAGAAGCACGAAAGGTTTGAGAACAAGAAGGTAGAAAACAGAGAAGATGATAGGATAGAATATGTTAGATTTCCAACAACTCTAAATTCTTTTTTTACTAAAGTGCCACTTTTCTGACTATTTCAGGATTAGTTTCTGCTATTTTTCTAATCAGAGTGAAGAAAACTAGAGTTTCAGTTCACAAAATGTGTAGGATATACGCAAAATGTGTAACTAAATATCAAATGTTACAAGCAACAGGCAATTATCTTAGTGAAAGGGGCTTTGATAGCTTAAGTATAAGGTTTTGACTTCGAGTATGTACAAATGCAAAAAATAGTTGAATTTGACCCAATAAGATAGCTATAAAAAAATATGAAACGTCACAAACTCAGATAACATGCGAACGGCTTCGTGATATTTCTAATAAGAATGTTCTACGCATGAAACATGCATAATTGGGGTCCATGACTCCTTTTTTTTAAAATGCATGTGTTTCATAAATCACATCACATTTGTTAGATGTCAATAAAGAAATTATAAATGAAAAATTTAGCCTGACGTATCTGAAAAACGGTGCAACATGTCATTTTCCACAAGGAGTTAGAAAACCCGTACCTGAATGCTAGGACTTCCAAGAATTCTGTATCAATCTGAAGGAAGGGGCAAAAAGAAAAGAAAAGAAAAAGATAACAATCATATGATTGAGGCATTATACAACTTAGAAAATATCAGATCATACTTAAAGAACCTACTCCTGTCTCTTCTTTTACTTCTCTAGTTGCTGCATTGAAAAGGTCCTCACCCTGCAAACACCAAACCTTCTGTCATGATTCTAACAGAATAGGAGTTCAGTTTAGAGAATCAGAAGACATTCTTAGGAGAAATATCCATACAGTATCCACTACACCAGTAGGTATTTTCCATAACCCTAGTCCATGGAATCTACCTCTCTTTTCTTGGACCACCAGCACCTACATACCCACAACACAAAGCAAAGAAAACAGTACAAGTGTTATCTTCCATTTTGAGTATCTGCAACCGCGTGCGCGCACACATGCATGCGTTCTTTTGCTTTTAAACTCTTAGGTCTTCCTTGGAATAGCAGTTACAAAAAGTGACAAAAAAAACTTCAGTATCTTCTGTATTTACCAGGCTTGTGCCACTAAGATCTGCAAGAATATTATTTTACAATGGAATCTATCTATTCATTTTGGATATAGACACTATTTCTATTGCAATATTTACTAGTCCTCAGCCAATGGATACCAGATTAACAATGCAAATAAAAAGCAACGCTATTCTCATATTGCAAGAATTATACAGAAGACCCACATTGCTGATACTAATGTGTTATAGATGTGCACCTTAACAGATTCAAGAAGTATTTTCATATAGAAATATGAGAGTGAAGTCACTATGAGATAATGGTGAAAATTTTATATGGTCATTGGAAGTCAAATATTTATACATATACATCAGTGCCACATATATCAAAGGAAGAGAAAACGAAGTAATTTTGATATTTTGAAAATATGATACCTGGGAATTGAGAGGAAAAATTAATCAAGAAGTGAGACTATGCGACCTACTTTCTCTCTTCTTGGTAGCTTCCTACTTTCTTTCAATATCATTCTTACCTTAGAAATGGGTTGCAACTTGCAAGCTTCTATTTTAAAATATCCAAATACGAGGGTATGCCTTTAAATTCTGAATAGTTTGTTCTGAATCCAATTAAAATAACAAATTGTCTGTTAAGACGCAGGAGTTACCTCTTTATTGTCGTTCAATACAATGGCGCCGACACTGACACGATGGGAAGCATTAGAAGGGATAGTGTTGCCAGTTTCAGGAATCCAGTAAACAAGCATGAGATAGCTTGGCTCAGCATGATGAAACCGGAAACCCTCCTGCCATCAACATAAAAAAGACAGAGTAACAAATGATTTCAACAGATATTAATCACAAATATCGAAATTCCTTATATAAATGGTTTATAAAATTAAGAGCAACTGTTTTGCCCCTTTGTCAAAAGAAACTCATCAATGGAATTCTTTACAGTCCAGCGGAACTGTAAGAAAACCCACACCATCATCCTGATAGATTTCCAAATGCAAGCTCACACAGAAGAAGCATGAAACCTTATTAAATCTATAACATGTGTTAGTTAAAAGAGTATAAAACAAATTCGTAACCAGTTTGATTTAGTTTAGGCACAGTAGGAAACAGAAGAAAATCAAAGTAACCAGTTTGACTTTTCAGTATAAGAGACCAAACAATCTTAAAGATAGTTGAAGCCTATTCTTCTTGTACAAGGTTGACTAAACTGTGAAGGAAATAATTACCTTGACTGCAGTTTCAACCAGGTTAACAAGCTCAATAGGTAATTTAATCCACACACCACCCTTCCCCTGCAATATGTACAATTAGTAATTAAATTCAGACTAGATTAAGATCTCTCAAATTCATTATAAGGCTAAGCGATCTATTTAAGGAAAGAAGATGATAATATGAAGCATTAAAAGGCCCATGTTTGTCCATGTATCACCTAGGGAAAGGGATTTTTTTTTTAATTAAAGCAACAGGTATTAATGCCTCGAGATTGCAAGTAGGATTGAACCATGACCTTTCACTTACAGAGGAGCTTACATGCTACTGGCTGCAAGGCCATGGGCGGTAATGGAACTTCATTTCAACCAAGATCCAAAAACACCCTTAACTTGATACCAAAAAAAGGTTGGAGCCAGTACTTGATGCCCCACTGTCTTAGAATGCAGAGTATATTCCACAAGGATCCTTGATGTAAGCACATAGTAAATGATGAAATTAAGGAGATGAGCAATAGTATGACATCATGTTCCTTTTCCTTTTCTTTCTTTCTTTTTAAAGTAAAGAAGAATCTCTCTGAAGATAGAAATGATCAAGCAAGAGGAATTATAAATAAAATGCATGTGGTATGTATTTAATATCTTTGATTTAGATATATTTCCATTACTAGGATCCACTAATACACTTAACTAATCATTTTGAAGAATTTTTCTTACATGGCTAACTTATATCAAATTAGATCTCTTAAATCCATCAAATCATGCATTCAGAGAGAAAGTCACACTCATCCTTTTTGCGACTGCAGAGGATTTAGATTACACTGCACATATCATGATGGATCAACCAACGTAAAACTCTGTTGAACCTTATGACATGGATCAACAAAGAATTTGTACACATACTACAATAGATGGGACCCACATGCATACCTCAATTCATTGTTTAATACAGAGGGCACGCAAGAAGTGTTTCAAGTACAGTACAGTCCAGGATAGATGCTTATGGTGAGAGTATCAGATCATAAAAATTACCTGGTGCTTCCATTGTAGAAGTGAAGCTCTGAGCAAAGTGACAAAAGCGTCAGGACTCATGGCCTTCTTCATCTCGACAATCACTCCTCCATGAGCATCATTAATTGCAGGGAGAATTTCTGCACATCCAAAACCATTCTCACCCAACCTTCCCTCCGTTAATGGCTGTGCGGAATCTGCTGAGGCCGACATGTCCTGAACTACAGAATAAAATTAACGTGATTTAAAAAAAAATCAAGAAACAAAGAAACTTGTGATTTTCCACATATATTCTGCATTCTGTTTGTATTTATTTGAGAGTTTCACCAAAAGCAAAGCTAATAGCAGAACTTGAACAGTTGTGTTGGAATGTGAATGAGAAGGCTATACAAGTGGCAGTTACTTGATAGAAACCAATAGAAATAACTAATGGAGACAGATGTTGTTTAACTTTCTCCTGCATTTTTTTTTGGAATTCTGAACACCCCTCACGCTCCACTTTCAAATAAAATTCCATTTTTTTGGAATTATTCCCTGGCAAGACATGGAAAGATTTTCCACAATTTTTCCTCTCATATAACTTCACTGCACAATGAGGTTTAACACTAGAGGTGGGGGAAAAACAAATCATAGGCATATAACATTTCTGTCTCATGCAAAACCACAAACAACTTTTGGTATCACCAAGAAACTAAGAGCAGAAGATGAAATTACCTCACAGTGGTCAACTGAAGGGAAGCTTAGGAATGAGCAAAATGGTGAGTGGAAGTGCAAGAGTTGAGGGAGATGGGATTGCAATATATAACGAACATGGGGGAAGAAGATGATGACCAAGAAGAGTGCATATTGACGCAGTTCCACTTCAGGTGTTGCTGATACGCGCCAAAGTCCCAACACGGTAAAACTTGCAGAGTTAAAAACTAATCATATCACTCCTCCAGATCCGTGTAAGATAATAAATAATTGCTTATTTCTTTGGAAGTCTTGTCGAATGAATAAACAATGGAAATATAAACTTTCTGATAAAAAAGAGTACAGTATACCTTAATTCTCCCACAATAAAGAACTAGCTAGTAAAGAATCAGAAATTACAATTCTAATAACCAAAAGCAGCAATCTGGAAATCTCACTGTGTGATTAAGCAGCCGCCCAAATTGGGTGGGATGGATTGGGAAAACGTGGCGGCAGCCTAAGTTGGAGACACCGGCACCAAGTCAACGGGGTGGATTTGCTTTTTCTTAATGATGTAGTAATGTTGAGAAAGTCTTAAGAGTGGGAAAGAAGAAACGTAGAATCTAGAATTAGATTATCTAGCTCAAGTATGAACCAAAAGACCCAATGAAGAGGATTGAAATGCATGTGGTAAACGAAACCAAGTATGAAATGCATCTAAACTTTGGAGGACGACATGATATAAGCAAGCCGAAGCCACCTTAAAAGTTAGCCAGTCTAGCAAAATGGGTTGATATCTCCCAAAATAACGTTTGAATCTTAATAAGATGTACTTATTTTGTGTGTTATGAAAAGAAAGGTAGCGCAAACCTGCAATCTTTTATATGTAGGCGGGGTTGTAGGAATAAGCCTAGTGTCATTGGGTAAACATTATTAAAAAAAATTAACACTTCATCCTGTTCTTGATAAAAGAACTAAATATGGAGTTGAATTTGATCATAAATATAGGAGTTTTATCCATTTCGTCCCTTCATATTTATCATCTTTTCAATAAACTGTCCCTATTGATTGAACTCATCCAAATTAAAATAGATGTTGTATAAGATTATTTTAGAGGTATTTACTAATTTGTCATTGATGGAGATACAAACTCATACTATGCATCCTTGTCATACGGACATATTTATGGGGAAGAAAACAAGAATATAATATAAGATGTAACAAACATAACATTTATGCCCTTATTAAAAAAGAAAAAGAAAAATACAATTAAATAATTATTAACTATTAAAATAAAAAAATGTATGATATTCTTTTTTATATCAACAACCTTGTTCCCTTTAAAGATAATGGTCATGCATGGAAATTATTTAAGTTTTCAACTTTTAATAACTTAAGTTGAAATTCTTGGCAGTTATTAAGGCAAGAAAAAGACCCTTTGAATTCCAAGTTTGAATTCAAACTTTTTTAAGATCACGAAAGCTCAAATTTTTTAAATCTTCTAATTTGCATAGTCTTTCATTCAAGTGACAATCTATACTTCAGATTTTGGGATCAAATCCTCAAAATGATAGGATGATAACGGTTGCATTGTAGGAAAAACAATCAAATTTGTTAGAGATTGTGATTTTAATTAATAATTTGAGGACTGAAAATTTTGCTTATGCATTTGAGGTTGACAACATTCATACAACAAATCTTATCCTATTACATGTGGTCAACTACACAGATAGTAGGATACTATATCGCTCTATCAATAACTAAGTCTTAAAATAGATTGTAAATTAATAGATCTTGTTCAATAACTTTAATTTATTAATGGTTCTCGGTCTTCCTCAATTCCTTTTTAAATAACTTAATTATCTTATCTATTATTCTCATAAATGCTCCAAAGGCTTTCTTAGTATATGTCCAAACTATTTTAAATAATTTTCTGCCACGCGATCCATTAATATAAAAGTAGACAATCAACAATGACAAAAAAACTTACTTTATCAAGTAAGGTTAGTAAAAAAATCACATGATATTATCATATTCCATCAACAATCAATTTATTATGTATCACCAATATACATTTAATATATAATCTCTTCTTGGAATTAAAGAGGATTTTTTTATAGGTTCCGTCCAATTTTTTTTAAAGATGATAATGATTTTTTGCTTTGATTAGGAAATGGTTACAAAAATCATACCAAAACATAATGCTAAAGCTAGAGCAATAGAATGAAAGAATTGTGGGTGAAGCTTTCAATATACTTGGCATGGCGTGTGGGGGTTATAATTTGGGTCTCAAGGCACTCAAGTGAACCTAAGAAGGTGGACCAAAATGTGGTTCCCATCAACTTCTCTTACTGAATTCCCTTTTTTTTCAATCTCAATCATTACTCCTCATACCACCATCTCATTTGTTGGAATAAACCATGTTTAATTTAGGTTAGATATTAAATTTGGTTTTCAATTTTTTTATTGCATATATTGTGGGGTTTGTGATTAAGAAAAATTTTATTGTTGACATGCTTACGGGCTAAACAATATTCACTTCAATTTTTAATATAAAAGTTAGTTGGAGATTTAATTTAGATTTAAATATAAATTTTAACTCCACTTTGTCTCTTGAATTTATAGTGTTTTCCCTAAAACATCTCATTGATTTCACACACTAACACATTTGTTGCAAATAATAAACTTATTTTCTTAATTTACCTAAACTTATATATTATCTAACACTTATATATTAAGGATTGAAAGGAGTACTTTTTTACAATATGAATTCATAAAATAATTGAATTTTTTTCTAATTAGATATTTGATTATACATAAACGTTTAATCTAAAATGCGAATTATCCATCCACCGTACGTGGCTCCGTTTGGCAACAATTGCGGGGAGTTTAAAAGATAGTTCAACAATGTTTTTTATAAAATGAAATAATTTTATTAACATATTTACCTCGACTTACGTTAAAACACTTCTCTACTGTGTTCATAAACGAGCCTTATGTAAAGTTTAAATTAAGTTATAATATTCATGATTTTCCTAGGCAAGGTTAAGCGATAAAAGTTCGAATCTTGAGGATGAAAAACTTAAAAATAAACAACTATTTTCATTTAAAATACTTGAGCATCAAAATGTGTAGGGAAATACAATACGGGTTATTGAAAATCTTAATATAATTTTTTTAGACTAAACAAACTTTATTATAATATTAATAATGACATTTATATTTATAATATATTAATAAATATTGATAAATATGCTCTTATATACCATCCCAAAGCCCACGTTAGGTTTATGATCATGTTTGAAAACAAATGTACTATCATCATCATCACCACCTGTATTTAGGGTTTCACTTAGCAACTAATTACTTGGTTTATCTTTAAACCATAGCTTTTATTTTTTCTCCAAATGTTAATGATGAAGCTTTGAATTCAACATATTAAATGTTTGGGCAAGCTCACTTGGTAGCAATTATGAGTACTACCACCACGTGAGACACAAGTCAAGGCCCTGAAAAGTGAATATTATTTTTGGGTTTTCCTAATCATATAATATTAGCAAACATTAAGGTTTTTGCCAAATAAGTCAAAATTAATATATTCAAAATCCGAACTTCTCATGATCAATGTTATGCGTTGCCTCAAAATGTGTTAACATTATATGATGCACAGACAATGGTTGTCTAAAATTTTATGTGTTTTCCTTGTTTGTCAGTTTACATATTTATCTTATTATAAGTCACTTTCAACTAATTTTAAATCGATCAAGAAAGACCTAAACTTTATCAAGTTTTCTTTGAAATTTAATAACTTTCCAACTTTTTTCCTCATTTAATATACATTATACCCTATAAAAATAAAGTCAAACAATAATAAATGAATAGTGAAATTGTATATTCATATAAAGATTTAATAATATAACTTATAAATAGGGTAAACAAATCATACTCTCGCTTTTAAATAGGACCATATGGATATTAATTTTTAAATGTTTATTTTATTTATGATTGTAGCCATTACATCAAGCATCAACGAGGTCACAAGCAGTAGTGGAACCAGGACCTAAGAGTAGTGGGGGCAATTTTTTTATTTTTAAGCAAATGACAACAAGTTTGCTAGTATTGATAATTTGAATGAGTTCAAATTTTAAACATTAATGAGTGTATAATAAAAATCTGATAGTTATTTACATATAACGTAAAAATTTCAGTAGGGGCAAATGTACACCTTGAGCTTCAAGTGGCTCAGCTACTTGTCACAAGCAAAACTCAAAACCAATGCAATTTAATTAAAATTATGACAAAACAATTAAGGTATGCAAAATGTGGCATATCATACAAAACAATACGCGTTTATGGTGTGTCAACTAGTGGGTCTCATATCCCGCAATGTACAAGTGGACAAAATGTGCCAACCATTGTACACATAGCGATCCTACCATCTTATATCATTTAGGCTTGATGTACAAATTTATACAGCATGTTTTCTCTTAGAAACAAAGTTACCTTAGAAGTATTTTTTTTTAGCAATGTTGTTTCGAAATATTTAAAATCAAGCAATATGGCTCAATTTCTTATGAAAAACTTTCTGGGGTAAATTTACATCTTAACCCATTGGCGAATTCAAGACTCAGACTTAAGGCGTGCAAACTATTTTTTAATAGTGGGCACGAAATAAGTGAAACTTATTCTTAATATATTTTGAGAAGAAGTTAAACAAAAATTTAGGGGACTCAAAATTAATGAATGAGTTGGTGTAAAATAAATCTTATAATACTAATATATATAATTTTCTGGAAGTCAGGGGTGCAGCTGAACCCCCGACCAAAGGGGATCTGCGTCTTCTCCAGCGGGTTCAACTGCACCCCCTGACTTCCAAAAAATTAGGTATATATTACTATTATATGATTTATTTTGTATTCACTCATTTGTTAATTTTGAACCCACTAAATTTTTGCTTAAATTTTTCTTAAAAGATATTAAGAATAAATCACATTTATCTTTTAAAAAAATTGTTTGCAAACTCCTGAGTCAGGTCTTGACATTAACTTAGGTCCGCCCATGCGGCTTAACCCTGTTATTTATCATAACCTATCATCATTGTTGGCCACCCACTACTCAAGAATAAAGGGGTCAAAGCAATAAATGCTCAATACAATACCAAGACTAGTCACAATTCTAAAACATC
Organism: Vachellia pachyceras; assembly: GCA_025593235.1. Lineage (NCBI taxonomy): Eukaryota > Viridiplantae > Streptophyta > Magnoliopsida > Fabales > Fabaceae > Vachellia > Vachellia pachyceras. The sequence continues at coordinate 6,276 of JANTPZ010001647.1, read as the reverse complement.
TTATGCTTTGCGTGAACTATTTTCAATTCTAAAACATCTTATGCTTTGTGTGATATATATATATATATCATCTTAGTTCAAAGAGTCTCATTTTTCATTTCATAACTCATAATACAAAATTTTACTCACAAACAACAAACTAACATGTGTAATATAAGCAGAAAGTTATTACATTGCACTCAAGTATTAGCAATACTGGCAACAAAAAACCAGTACTCAAGCGACAATTCATGATCAATCTACGATATTAACACAACTACACACATTATCTTTCCACCAACCTCAGTTAAGGGTTCCAAATAGGTCAACGCAATCATTTAAATGCGTGTTTGAGAAACCGTTGGTATAGTGATTTTGTGTAAGATGAGGTGAATATGTGAGAAGAGTTTTATCTTAGTTTATATACAACGTGTCTCCAACGTACTTCCCAAACAAGCACTAACCAATCAGCTTAAAAGGCCAATTTACAACTTAGTGTTTAAACATCAAAATATTCATTTGCATTAATCAAGCTTAATCACCGATATAAATTGATTAAACTTCAAATATAGCTCAATTTAGTAAAACCTAATCATCAAACCTTAATTTAAACTGTCTTATTGTTATCTCAACACCGAACTGTAAAACCAAACCTAGCTCAAATCTTCACAAAACTTAAAATTTAATAAAATTAAGTAGATTCAACATCTTATCTAGTCCAAATAGCCCATATAAATTTAAAAGATTTAGTCAAATGTCAAAGTAGTTTAAAATCACCAATAACTGTAAATATAAGACCTAGGTTATAATGTAATTTACGTTGTAAACTATATTTTATATTTAGGATGAAGAAGTAATATTGATGAGTCTTGAAACTCCATGTAAAGTGCATGCTAGCAATGTATTAATAAAAAAATCCAATCATCTCATTTCGAAAACTCAATTAAGTTGAATTTCTATTTAATATAATTGAGGAAAGAAAAAGACATTTGAAATCACAGATTTGAATTTAAATATTTATTTTTTGAAAATTCTATCTTTTCATTAAGTGAAAAATAGATGACATAACAAAGAAATTATTATCCCACCTATTTATTTCAAATAATCAAAATAATATAATGTGTATTTTGAAATAATACTAATCTAATTTCTTTGAGAAGACAGTTTGTGTATTAATAATTTAACTTTTTGTAAAATGGAGTAAACAATTCATACAAAACCTAAGGCTTAAGTATTTAGTGTACACGTATACGTGTGCGTGAGTGTGTGAGTCTTAAGGCACTCAAAGTGACTTATAGAAGGTGGTGTGACTGTGATGCCATCAATTATTTGAACTCTTTTCAGTCTTAGTTGATTTCTACCCTCCCCACCTTCTCAGTACTCTCAATGTTGATTTTTAACGTATCATGACTTTTAAATTTGTTTTAATAGCTAGTTAGATTGAATGGTTAACCTAAAAAAGTAGCATAAGCTTTTACCAAAAATACGTCTAGTACTATATTTTTTTTGGAGGTGTAGAACTACCTATTAATATTTAAAATGTGAGCAAAATTTCAAAACAGTCAAATATAACCCAACCTTGTTACATTTTGTGATGTGTCATACCTTATTTTTGCATGAGCATATATGCATATATAATGGTATTAGCTTATATTTAATGATTTTGACATTTCTAATTCTCGTTTTGAGTGTTTATGGCTATTTTTACATGTTCAAAAAATATATGATGTTGAACTTATTTTTTAATAAAAATTTATAGGTATTTTTACACCTTAACTCTAGATTGAATGGAAAAAATTCCAACTCTTTAACTAATTTATCTTGAGATTTCAAAGAAACCACTTTGTGTATTTGGGTTATGAACATGGTGCAGTGATTCAAAAAAATACTTTGCTTGCATTGTTTTTTTTGTTTAATTTAATTTTTATGAAAATCTCACAATAAGATCCTTAAAATTTAGAAGAAAAATAATCAGGGTGTTGACTATATATAATACCATATTAAAGTGGATAAATCAATTTGAAATATTGATTGTCAAAAGATGCTACTAACCTAACCTCAATTAATAATTAGCTCATATATTTAGAGTTGAAAGGAGTGGGTACATGCAATCTTATGTTTTAAACTGAATTCAAAATAGGGAAAACCCTTTTATGGGTACTTAATAGTTTTACTCAATTTTCAATTTGGTGCCGGTAAGTTTTTCTCTTATCCCCTCTTTTTTAGAAATCAAGTTGAAGGGTCAACGTAACTACCAGAAAAATTCCATTTAGCGACGGATAATGGCTCTTTTTGATCATTAAAACGAGAGTCGTTAATATTTTCCATCGCTAAATGGTATTTTTCTGATAATGAATATGCCGCGATTAAAATAGAGGAAGGAGGGAAGAAATTGATGAGTGTGTACACAAGCAAGCAATGTTCGACTCCTTGCTTCTGCAAGTTACACGATGAAGATGGCACCTTTGACCATGTGCTTGGGCTGCGTTGCATTCTCTATTCAATTGAGTAAGGAATCTGATCACCCCACAGCACAAGTTTTTCATTCTCAAAGTAGAAAAAGGCATTTCATGGGTTCCTTGTGTATGTGTTTCAAGTGCGCGCGCGTTTTCTTCTTCCATGTGTGGGTGTTTGAATATGGGACGATATGAAGCATGATAAAAAACGGGGGGTGATGAGGGATGAGAACACATATGATGTTTTGTCTGCTGAAGATAGTGACAAAGCTGAACTGGATGATTACTATTTTCATTATTTTATTGATGATGACGTAGTTGAGGGTGTTGGGCAATATAGTTTGAGTTCTTCTACTGTCTTAGAAAATCAGTTTGAATCTTTAGAGATAATTCCTCTGTTGGTGTAGCTCAGAAGAAGAGATTAAAAGCTTTACAGTGAGAATTTCAACAGAGTCAGGACCTTTGAACGCACGGCCCCTGGGCTTCTTCTTTTTGTCTTGTTTGGCTCCTTTTGATGTTTGGCCTTTCAACTTTGCCGGCATGAGCCAACTATCTGTGCCCTGTACCAGTAGCAGCAGAGTGATGATCTTACAGCAGTGGGGGTAAGTTTTTTTATTTTCAAGTAATTTAAATGATAACAATCTTACTAGTTTAAATAATTTAAATGGAATCAAATCTTAAAAATGAGACAGCGCATAATAAAAAATTAATAGATATTTATATATAAATCAAAAGGCGAGTGGGGCCTCGGCTCTGCCACTGCCATTTACCCATAATGTATTACTGAGTTGGCCGCACAGAGATGTGTCGTGCTCGAGTTGCAGAAGCGGGAAGAAGGTTGGACCCTTCTTCAATCTTCTTCACTAATAATAAAGTAGAGATTTTAACGGCGTTTATTTTTTGTTGGCCCTTAATTCTAATTTCTGAAGTAGAGGGACTAACGATTTTAACATAGGAAAGATGAAGGATTTAAAAAAAAACAGAAAAAACTATAGGCACCAAATTGAAAATTGAGTGAAATTATAGGTACTTATAAAAGGATTTTCCCTTCAAATAAGTTCCAAACATTATCTAGTCCAAATATAAACGGTTTTATTTTACTCTATTTCGCTATTCAAAATCCCAACTTTATTTAAGGAACTAATATTTTAATGCTTTTATTTGACTTAACCACTATCAAAAAGGTACACATGACTATTAGTTTTTGCAAAATCAAGGGAATTAGTGCAAGTGGAATTTGATGTTCTAGGAAGAGGAAACAAACATGACCATGCACCTCATTTATGTTGTTTGGTCAAGTAATTCATTAGAATTAATCAAGAAATGTCAATTTTCAGCAAACATGACATCAAGTTCCACAACATATATTTTGCTGATATAAAAAAGTTATGTATACATAAAAAAAATAAAACAAGAAAATATGGAAAGTATAACTAAGCATTGACCCCAATGTAGGATTGGTAATACAGGCTGGCCCGCCATGGATTGCCAGCCAGCTGGGTCAAGTTGGAAAGATCTGCATGCTAGTGGGTTGACAGGTTGCCACTTTTTCCATTTTTTTTTACTTTTCCCCACCTTTTTATGAATTATTAAGGAAAAAATCCTTTTCAAAAGCCTAAAATTCTAAAAAAAATCGGTACAAACCTGTTACATAAGTCATAAAAAAATCATTAGAAACTATACATAAATGTTAAACAAATGATAGGCATCCAACACAAAGACACAATATCAACATTGAATAACAATAATCCAACATGAATTCTTTCTTGTTTGAAATAACTAATGCCAAGAAAGTGAAACCCATGTTTACTTAGAGAATGAATATAAGAAATCTGTCACAATTCAATGCCTACATGCTTCAAGTTGGAGAAAATATAGAGCTCAAGACCATCCTTGAAATATGATAAAATGGGAATTTCCAAATGCTACGAAGACACTATTCACATAGGTAATATCCCATACAAAGGCACTAGCAGAGATGCAGAGTAAAGAGGGCTTCATACTACCTGTGTCTTGAAGAAATTGAGACAAAATCGTAAAATGATGGGTCAAGTCAACTTTACGTTAGAGCTAAGAATGGAAGAGGAGTCCGAATCTGAGCCTGAACCCGAACCCGAAAGGTGACCAAGGTTAAAGAGGGAAGAGCTGAGCAAAAGCGAGGTGGCCAGTGATCGTGCATTATTGTGCTGGTGTATGAAAGGGAAGTGGAAAAGCACGATCTGCAGCGTCGTGCTTTGCGGCGACAAGCGTGTAGCCGGTGGTGGACAACGACGGCGATTACTTTTCAAAAGATGGAAAATGGTTAATTTAATTGTTATGGGAATAAATCAATGGTGTACTGCTATTAGTCAAGACGATGGAAATCAATTTTCAACACAGATTCCCTTAAGTTCTTCAATATGCTTATTTTGTTTCATACGAAAAGTCAAAGATCTGAAATCAAATTACAAGAAAGTCAACAAAGTATATAACCATGCATCGACACCATCAATTGATGTTACTTGCGCATGTTGTCCACAGTGGCTCCGTTTGGATAGCCCGTTGGGAAAACGGACACAGATTCCGAGGTAGTTTATGTGAGAGGAAAAGTGTCTCGGTAAGCGCACCCGTTAGCAAAACGGGTAAAACAAACGCACCCAGTATATATTCACCAATGTTATTTTTCATTTGCCGTACAATAATGTAGCACAAATATTTAGGACCAACGCGTGCTTATGAGTTCCTGTAACAGTCAATTGACTTTCGTGGGAGAGATAAAGGAAGCTAAATATACTATTTAAAAATATTTATTGAGAAATTTAGTCTGAAGTTCTAAATAAAAAATTTATTTACGAAAAGGTTCCATAGATTAAAATATTTATTTTGATGTCTCAAAGCACCTTTTATCAGGACCTCGTATTGTCAACATCAGCGCATAGTGTTGTCAACACCATCACATGGTATTGTCATTATCAACATATGGTGTTATCATTACAATCGCATATGGTGTTGTCAACACCAGTGGATGTTGTTGTCGATATAAAGACCTTATATTATCAACACCAACGCTTGGGACCTCGGAATAAATATTTTAATTCATAGGACCTTTTCGTAAATAAGTTTCTTCTTTGGAACTTGAGACTAAATTTCCCATATTTATTTATGTATATAATTTGTTTATTTATCAATTTATAAGTCAAATAAATTAATTTAAAGAAAAACAATAAATATATATACATTTGAGTAATGCATTTAACTTTCTTAACTTTCTATTTGGGAATATGGAAATTATACACATGGTTTTGCAATCTTTGAAACAATAATGCATTTTGCTGACAAGTTTTTTCCCCTTATACCAATCGATTGATGAGGGAAACAAATTCGTTCCACTTGAAAATCATGTTGCCCGAACCATTTATCAATAAAGTTCTTTCTACTTGAAAATTTTGCCACTTGAAAATCATGCTGTCCGAACTATTCCCCATCAAAGAAAATATTGATCCGAACTATTTATAGACAGAGAGAATATATATTTTTTTAATTAACATGATCACTTCATTAAATGAATTGAATGAATATATATAATTTTACCTCTAATTTATTTTCCTGTACATTTTTTTCTTGAACTTTTCATTAAAGTGTATACATATTAAATAAATTTATTAACATTTATGACAAAGTTAATGAGATTAATTATATATTTTTTCCAATAAAATTTTTATAAAATTTATTATAAATAGAACTGAAAGAGTAGTCAATGATGTGTTTTTGGTTTACAAATTTAAGATTCCGAACACCGAAGTACCTTTTTCTTTTTTGATTTAACAACTTTATAATTATGTCATATTTGAGTATTGTCGAA
>JANTPZ010001646.1:0-19278 GCA_025593235.1 Vachellia pachyceras | reverse complement strand
ACCATCTTGGCCACCCACTGCTTCTAGTTGAGATACCTATTACATGAAGAAGGAAAGCCAGTAAATAATTTAAAATAAAATAAGAACGAAGATCAATCGTGTACCCATAAACTCACAGAACTTCCCTTTGTTTCCTTCCGCATTTTCCGCACTTCCTACTTCCCTGGCAGTCCCCCCAGTCCTTGCAGCCTTATTACCGGTAGTCATCCTTGGATCTTGTTATAAATATTCCCAGATTGATGCTCTCCTTCAACATCACAAACTTGAGTAACTAGGGCATCATGCCTCGCATCATTCTCAATAGAGTTCATGTTTGTGCATTGTTTTAAGGCTTCTTCTATGGAACCTAAAGCAATATAATAACTTTCTTGAGACAAAGAACCTTCTTCACCCAAAATTATGGCTCGTCTACATATATTGTTGAGCCGTCGGACTTAGATTGCACCTCATCTAATCTTTCACTAACAGGATGCTTGCTCATAGCAGCATTTGTAAATCGTTGCAATACATACTTGGGTGGTATGCTGAAAACCCCAGACATTTGTAAAACAACAAAAGAATGTCTACAAATGTAACCTTTATATTCAAAGTAGCGGCATGAGCAACATAAGTCTGAGTTGGATTTGTTCCACTCTACCACATAACTTTGATCATCTTCGAAGTCCTTCACAGTATATGTTGCGGTCACATCATCATCTTCCATTTTAAGATGGCAAGCAGCTGCACCCAGAACTTCAACCTGGAACTTCTTAAAAATTTCATGCGTGTAAAGGCCAACTGCCCGACTACATATATGGCCTTCACTCTGGACAGATCCAAACGATGTGGGACTTAGAGCTCACCCTGCCTACCGCCCTTGCAGCGCTTAGTATGACACATTCAACGTCTCTCAAATTAAACTTATCAACCAACTTCCACCATCTCTTTTCAAATTGTCCCTCTGTCCATGACTTATATATACATTTGTTTAACTTTTCCATAAAATTATTATGCCATGCACCTAAAAATTCAAGATGTCTTGGTATCTTTTCCAAAATATGGCACAAACAAAAACAATGCCGTGTACCTGGAAGAACTGCAGTAACTTCTGTTTTCATGGCCTCATTTTGATCAGTAAGAATCACTTGTGGAGCTCGTCCACCCATTGCAATTAACCATGTTGGCAGTAACCAAGCAAAAGTGCAGTTGGTTTCATCAGCAATCAATACACATCTAAGCAGTGTGGGTTGAATATGATGGTTAACTCCAATAAAAAGTACCAACGGTATTTTATACTTGCTGGTGACATATGTTGTGTCAAAAGAAACAACATCACCAAAGTAAGTATAATCTTCCACACCTTTGGCATCAACCCAGAACACATTTCTCAGTCGATGCTCTTCATTCAAATCTACAGCGTAGAAGAATTTTGGATATCTTCCTTCATGTGCATAAAGAGTTCAAGAAGCAATTGTGCCTGCCCAGTTTCTAAAACCAAACTCCGTCCCTTATTTAGATTTCTCAAAAAGTTCTCTAAACAATCAACATTTTGATATGCATTAAATAATTTGGAAACTGCCGTTAAATTCTTCCGCCTTCGCATCCGGACATCATTACCAAGTGGATCACTACTCCTATGACTCCAGAAAAAATGAGCCTGAGCAGGTAAAAGCTCATGATTATGCTCTTTCAACTCCACGGTCTTACAGATGGAGGGAAAAGGACCAACTCCAACTACCGTCTCCACACAACACTTTAAAACAGAGCCTAAAAAACAAAGCATTGAATCACCAATCAATCTTTGACCCGTCGGAGTGAGACAGTAAACAGCACCAATAAAGAAGCCAGATCAGCAAAGAAAGACGGAATCAAATTATTAGAACCCTAGCATTTCAGGGAGAAGAAAACCCAAATATTTGAGGACATTAGAGATTGGCATCAGAAAGAAAAGGAAATTGAAGATAGGAGTGCGTCTAGCGGAAGAAAAGACAGAGATTGAAGCGATAGAGCACGTAGGAGAGGACCAGCGAGATTCAGAGAATTTGGGGGGAACAGGCTTGGAATGTCTTGTCTGTTACATGTCAAGAAACGACACCGTATTATTTATAGCCGCAAATATTGGCCGTTTGTTCAGCAGACGGTGAAGATTAGTTCAGTAAACTGAAATTTCATGTTCTCCCCCACCGGAACCACTACAGACCACACGATCAGCTCTTCTTCTTGCGTGGCAAAACAGAGCAGATCACGTCATGTTACATGGCATTTGGGGTAACGGTCGGGTTGTTAGGATTGTTACTGGTAAAACACTTAGCTGTCATTGTAACAAACTCTAAACTGTATGGCAACGACTTCAGGTAGCAAGTAGCAATAGTTGGAGATGAGAGTGATGATCTATAAAGGGGAACGAACCTTGTAAGGGAGATGTTGAATAATGAACTTAGTCTTTCCTTTCTTTCGGATTTCTTGTTTCTCGTTCTCTCTTTTTGCTTGGCCTGTACCAATTTGATATCAGAGCCACTCTCTAGCGATGGAGCTGGAGATTCGCTCCTCAGATAGGCTCACCTACATAGACCACCACCTGGATTCTCGCTCCACCAGGGATACTTCTCGACAGCTCACATTAGCTTCATTACTCTGTACAGCTTCGCTCATAGCGATGCATTGCTCACCCACGGTAACCACCATTGCTGGATTACAAGCACGTCTCACGTCGATCTCTTCTCGTCTCAATTTTCAAGAGCTTGCAACAGTGACTCCTCCACTCTCTGACTCAACGTCTTACGCAACTTTTTCTTGGACCAGTCCTTCTACAATCTTTGCTCCAGGCTGCTGCCTTACTGCCACGTCCGATTTGATCAACAGAAAGTCCATCACTGTTGTTCGTTTTGTAACCGCTGATCATACTCATCTTGTAACCTTTGCTCCGTCAGATGCGTCACTTCGCACCTGCTATTCTTATTCTGTCCCTCATCTTCGTGAGCACATCCTCCCTGGATATTTTACAATGGATTATCTGCAAAAACGTGCCTTCGGAACCAAGATCGACATAGTTACTTGTTTCATCCTTCTCAGAGAATCCTCAGCAAAAATCTCTCTCTCAAGAAAAATGGCTTATGACTATCCAGCGCAATCCTTCACCTCCGAAGACGGTGCCATCGAGGAAAAATTCATCATCAGAACTCAGGGTCTCACCGATTACAACATCAACCTCTTTGCTCTGGATGATTTGGAGAAACAGAGCTCTCTTGACAGAACCGTCAAATCCGTCTTCACATTTAAATTCCGTGAACCTTCCTGGATCGATCATCTCTGATTCCATACAGCTCCAATGCCATTGCCAGCGCAGAGCCTCCGATTCCTCCCTTCCGTCACCAAAATGCCAACGATGTTCGATAAGAATTATCCGGTTGTCTCCACGCTGCCTTTTGATCGAAAAATATCCATCAACGACATCATGGTCAATATTTCCCCAATCTATGATGATGTGTTCATTATAATATATGGAATCAAGAGGTTCTTCGATCCCAATTTCAAGTACATGGGGCCATAGAGAAGACCGCATCAAAATCCTGCGTGTAGTGCGACAAACGAGACTGTGAGTTCAATCAATTTTTTGGAAGAAGCCGTTTAAGTCTTGAACGCCAGAGAGTACTTTGTAATGGCTTCTTTTCTTGGAATGCAAATATCTATCGATGAGACTCCGATGACCATTTTTGCTCTGGCAAAAAATGCGTTGGTGAGCCATCTTGGGCATTTCAGCCATCATCCATCGTTCTTTCTTCGCCATGTTGTGCCCTGCAAGCTTCTCGGGAATGACGGTGGGAACGACGCTGACAACTTTGGAACGAAGTCAAACGCTGCTCATTCCTGACATTGGAAGTCAAACGCCTTCAGATGGCTCCAACAATGGCATGAAGAAGGCTACTGACTTCTGTGAGGAAGTGAAGGTAAAGTGTCCCGGCGCTGTTGCAGTCGAGGTCACTGGAGGTCCCACAACTGCCCTTGTTCCTGGGAAAAGAGATTCAACTATGTGTCCCAGAGAAGGACGCCTTACTGATGCAAATCAAGGGCACATACTGGAAGGACACATCTAGAGAGATCAGGATTTGATGGTCCTTGGATAGAGGAACCTCTGAAGTTTGACAACTCATACTTCTTGGAACTACCAGATCAATCTTCAAACTTTAGTCTATGGTGGTGGATGATGCAGGAGACTAATATTTTAGGCTGTCTCTCTTTTTTATCTTTCTTTGTATGGCTTGTGAGCAATGATATCAGGATTATTCAAAAGAAAAAAGAACTTTTTAGAAGCTTTTGGTGTCTCTAATATCAACTTTGCTTTGTGATTAGCAATAGGCAGACCTACGTAGGTTCAACAGATGCAGCCGCACCCCTGACTTCCAAAAAATTAGATATATATATATTAGTACTATATGATTTATTTTGCACCCCTCATTTACTAATTTTGAACCAACTAAATTTTTACTCAAATTCTTCTCAAAAGATATTAAGAATAAATCTCATTTATCTTATCAAAAAATAGTTTACACCCCTGAACCAAGATATTGAGTCCATCACTGGTGATTAAAAATGTGTTGAGAGACACCTTCACTGAGTAGTCTAGATACTAAGATTCGAGTGAAGTGCATGCTTAATCAGGGTTCATATCCTTTTCACAAAATTTAAAAATTGTCTTGAGGGTGACTCTTTCAGGTAGTAATGTGAAATATTAGTTATTTTATTTCACATCTTAGCAAATGTACACAATGAACAGGCCAAACTGTTGAATTGGAGATTTGGAGGCTATGCTGAGAACTAACATGCGTTCTGAAAAACCAAAAAATGTTGGTAATAATTGTCTTCCAACCTTTTCTGTGCTCAACAATTTCATTGTTTTTACCCCGCCATGGCTTAAATGCAGGGTGGATGTTCTAAAATACCCTTTATCTTTTATGAAATTAGTATCTAGCATCATAAACAATTGTTGAGGTAAAAATGCATAGATCATCAAACAAAATGGACATAATATGCGATGACTGTTAACTTTGATTAACGATGTTAAGTCATTTGAATGAAATGCTTAGTTTTTTATCTAGGTGTGACGTTTTGACTCCAAATAGATGGATTTTTGAAAAATAATATTGATTTCTAAAATTTTCAAGAAAGTTTAAACCTTAAAGGTTGTTTATACAAAATGTTGAGACAGTAAAAAATTTTATTTTCTGATCATAAATTAGCATTTAAACAAGGTGTAACCTTTCTAACAACAAATGGATGAATTTTAAAAAATAATCTTAATTTCTAGAATCTTTATGAAAAATTTAGTCATTGAGGTTGTTTTTAAGCAATTCTGGTACAATGAAAAATTTTCATTTTTCTAACCTAAATTAACTCTAAAACAAAATTTGGCCTTTTCTAACCTCAAATGGATGGATTTTTAAAAACCTTGATTTCCCGAATCCTTTTAAAAATTTGAGTCACAATGGTTATTTTCATGCAATTCTGAGATAGTTAAAAAAATTTATTCTTTTAACCCTAGACTAGCCCTAAAACAATATGTGACCTTTTTAACCCTAAAAGGTTGAATTTTGAAAATAATTTTAATTTCTGGAATCTTTATAAAAAAATAAGTTGTAGGAGTTATTTGCACAAAATTCTCAAACAGTAAAATTTTCATTTTCTGACTTTCAACTAGCCTTAAAATAAAATGTGGTTTGAATGAATTTAAAAAAAATGACTTCATGATGTTAAATAAAGTTACCGACCACAATATGTCTGTTTTTAATAATTATGTACATTTTTGCACCTAACAATTATTTATAGTACCAAATGCTTTTTTTTTTGGAAAAGATAAAAGGCATTTTTAACCATTACCCTTAAATCTAAAATACACTGAAGGAAATTAGTTGTGACACTTGTTATGCTACACTTTGACGTGTCCTCTAGCTATGACTTTGATACTTGAACTTTAACATGTAACACTTAAACATGCATTCTAGTAGCGATCTCTCTTGGAGTGACCTCCTCATCTCCAACAAAAAGCAGAGAATATCTCTACATGTACACAAACCGTTGAGCCAATAGATCTGAGCAAAGCATAACTAGGAATCATTTCCAACTTCTGATTTTAAAATTTAATGCATTACTTGTATCTATGTGTTTCAAAATTATTTCCTGTGATTCTCTTGAACCGAAAGCCCCGCCCCCGGTGGGCCCCCCAAAAAAAAACAGAAACCTAGGGAACAAATCTCAGGTTTCTGTCCAATGGCAGGACGACCATAGAAGTCTGCTTTCATCAAATATTGGGTTTTCTGAAGTATCTATCTTGTAAGAATTCTGTTGCATATTCCTAAAATATCTCATTTTTATCTTCCTACCATTCTTGAAAAAATCGTTTCTTGCAATAGATCTCAGATTTTTAGAAGTTATCACTCTGTCAAAGTTAGCTTTGTTTTGGTTATAAAATTACGACACGCTTGGAATTATGATGAAGTTGGCCGCTTAGCAATATAATCAACAAGAGATAATTATTGGATACAAAAACTAAAACCTTGTTTCTAGAAAAGCAATTGGACTAAACTTCAAAATGCATAAATTCCACCATCTTCCTCACCTCTCTCCCCTTTTTGGCTCCCTGTGGCTTATAGTTTGAAGTACTCTTGTCTCTGTCCAATAAAATGGCTTCCTCCTTCTCCCGAGCTCCTCCGAAAAAGTATGATGTGTTTATCAGCTTTAGAGGTTCTGACATCAGACATGGTTTCCTTAGTCATTTGGCAAAGCAGTTACGTAAAGAGCAGATAGATTTCTACGTAGACGAGAGACTTGAGAGAGGGGATGAAGTATCATCAGCACTTGTGAAAGCAATAGAAGGATCAGTGATATCATTGGTGATTTTCTCAAAAGACTATGCTTCTTCAAAGTGGTGCTTGGAAGAGCTTGTCAAAATCATGGAATGCAAGGAAGCCAATCAACAAATTGTAATACCAGTTTTCTACAATATACATCCATCCAATGTCAGGCATCAAAAAGGCGCCTATGGAGATCCATTTACCGAACATGAGGAGAGGTTCAAGGATAACATGGATATTGTGCAAAGATGGAGATTTGCCTTGACTAAAGCTGCTAACTTGTCTGGATATCATTATTCATCAAATTCTCAGTAAGTTTCTTTTCTGAAATTTTTTTCCTTTTTTTCCTTCAAATAAAAATTTAAATGGTGGTAATACCTATAGATTGTCTTGCATCAAATATTTGTTATTTCTTCATACAATTCCTAGAAATTTCAGGCTAGATTCCAAAAGTTTAACTTGCTGTTTCTCGATCAAACTAAAATGGGAACGATAGTATTTTATAGATTATGATTTTTTACTTTTATTTACTATATTAATATCCATGCTTATTTCTATCATGTCTGTCAATTTTGCTTTACTTATAACTGTATCATAATCAATTTTTTTTAATCTATATTTCCTTTCTCTACTTGTATGCTAGGAATGAATCTGAACTCATTGATGAAATCCTTATTGATGTCACGAAAAATTTGGATGATATTTACCCGGAGGAACCAAAATGGCTAGTTGGAGTTTATCAAAGCTTGGCTTGTATTGAATTATTATTGAATATTGAGTCAGATGAGATTCTAAGTCTTGGAATTTGGGGTATGGGAGGTATAGGCAAAACAACCCTTGCTCGTGCTGTGTATGACAAATTCTCTTCAAAATTTCAAAGCTGTTGCTTCCTAGAAAATGTGCGAGAAGAATCAAAACAGATTAATGGGTTGAGCTGTTTACTTCAGAAACTTCTTTCTGAATTACTGGACCAAGAAAATCTCCACATAAATGATGCGGTGAAAGCAAGATCAAGAATTACAAGGAAAAGAAGGCTGAGTCGGAGAAGGGTTCTTGTTGTTCTTGATGATGTTGCCAACTCTGAACAATTAGAATATCTGATTGGAGGACAACTTTGCCTGGGACGAGGTAGTAGGATCATTGTAACAACTAGAGATAAGCATGTGCTTATTAGTAAAGGAATTCTCTCAATACATGAGATGAAGGCATTGAATTTTGAAGAATCCATGAAACTTTTCAGCTTGAATGCCTTCAACCAATGCCATCCCAAAATAGGATATGAAAATCTGTCAAAAGGGGCAGTTGGTTATGCCAAGGGTATCCCACTGGCTTTGAAAGTTTTGGGATCTTATTTTCATTCCAGAAATATCGTAACATGGGAAAGTGCACTCCAAAAGCTCCAAAAGTATCCCAATGTGCAGATTCAAAATGTATTGAAAGTGAGTTATGAGGGATTGGATGCTGCAGAAAAAGAAATATTGCTACACATTGCATTCTTTTTCAAAGGAGAAGGTAAAGATGATGTTATCAGGATACTTGATGCTTTTGGTCTTTATGCAACGGTTGGAATTGACAACCTTGTGAATAAAGCTCTTGTAACTGTTTCATATAACAATATACAAATGCATGATTTGATTGAGGAGATGTGCAAACAAATTGTTCGTGAAGAATCTCCCAAGCAACCAGAAAGACGTAGCAGATTGAGAGATGATGAAGAAATTTATCATGTATTGAGAAATAACAAGGTAAGAGAAAGATGCTCTAGCTAATTAATATACATACCTTTTCTTATCTGAAGAATTCGAAAACGCTAATTGTTTATTATTATAATGATCTTTTGTCATGAAATCAAAGGCATTATGTTGGATGTGTCCTGGAGTAGTAGAGATTTACACTTGAATGCAGATACATTCACAAAAATGACCAATCTGAGATATCTAAAATTCTACTACAGTGGTAGATCATGTAATTATGTGAACCTTCCTATTAGCCTTGATCCATTCCCTGATAAATTGGGGTACTTCCATTGGGATGGATATCCTTGGAAATCATTACCATCAATTTCTTGTGCTGAGAAGCTTGTGGAACTTACAATGGAAAATAGCCATGTTAGAAAACTTTGGGAAGGTGTGCAGGTATTTATATGCTAGTGTATTTTGTATTTTATATTTAACTACAACATATTTGAGATGTCCCAGATAATGGTTTTGTTTTTTTATTCTTACAGGATTTTGTGAACTTGAAGAGATTAAACCTTCGAGGATCACGACTGTTAGAGGAACTACCTGACTTCTCCATGGCTCAGAATCTTGAAGAAGTGAACCTTGCCAATTGTGAAAGTTTGTCCAAACTTCATCCATCTATCTTATCTCTGCACTCACTTGTTTATTTATATCTAGATGGATGCAAAAATTTGAGAAGTCTTCAAAGTGAGGTTCACTTAAAATCTCTTAAACTGCTTCACCTTGGCAAGTGTTTTAGACTCGAGGAGTTTTCATTATCTTCAGAGGAAATAACATGCTTATACCTGGAAAAAACAGGAATACGAAGATTTCACTCAGCAATTGGGCGTCTCTGTAAGCTTACAGTACTTCATTTGAATGGTTCAAAACTGAGTAATCTTGCAACAAATGAATTAAGTTGCTTGAGATCTTTGAAAGATTTTCGTCTTTTTTATTACAAGAAAGTTATTGACAAAGAGAATCTACGAATCATATTTGGTGGTTTACATTCCCTAGAAAAACTACATTTGAAAGGATGTACTAACTTGTCTGAGTTGCCTGACAATATCAGCGCTTTGACATTCTTGCATAAATTGGTACTAGAAGGAAGCAATATTGAGAACTTGCCTGCTAGCATCAAGCATCTTCCAAATCTGAAAAAAGTTTACTTGAGAAATTGTAGGAGGCTTTTGTCTATACCAGAACTTCCTCCATACATCACATGTTTAAATGCCGATGGCTGCGTATCATTGGAGATTATACCACCTTTAACAACTTTGAAGAGAAAAGAAGATGACAATGAGGAAGATTATTCCTTTACTTTCCAAAATTGCCTGAAATTGCATGATCATTCATTCATGATGGAATTTTCTCATGTCTCTTTGAACCGAGGAGCATATAACAATTACGATCCATTTATGTGTTACCCTGGAAGCGTAGTTCCCAAGTGGTTTGTCCAAGTACAGAAAACAGGGACTTCCAACCCTATTGAACTGACTCCATCTTTTGATGGCTTAAAGGGTTTCTTTTGCTGTGCTGTTCTTTCTCACTTGATTCAGAGGGTAATGGATGTTCCAGGCTACTTAGAATGCCATGTCGACTTGGAAGGTTGTGAATTTGCAACCGGCTGGACTATTCAAATAGATCCTATGGAACTGAACTCAGATCATGTTTTTCTATGGTATCAACGCGGTGAATACATATCAGAGGCACTTAAGAGAAGGGGAAACATTCATGGCATCACTTTTAATCCAAAGATTTCATTTCAATTCTCTCTGCTTTATGAAAGTCCTATTTTGGATGAGAAAGGGAAAGAATCCAATGACAGCCTCCTCAAGGCATGTGGAGTCTGCCCAATATACGCCTCAGAATATGACCAGTTGCACCAACAGATTGAATTCAAGATGAAAACAAAGAGGCCTGGGTATTTTGATTGCCCAAAACAACTCCCTTCGGCAAAGCTCTTCAGGACATGTTCTATCTTCAACGATTGCAGTATGTATTGTGTTTTTAGTTAGATTATTAATATCAGTAGTTTATGCTGATTTCTGTTATGTTTCTGATTTTGTTATTCTTCATGTCACACCCTTAATCATAATTATCACATCCATTGGCTGCAACGAATCTGTGTTGTATTCAGGCAAATTGTGGAAACTGGCTACTTCCTTCTGCATCGTCTACTTCTTGATGCAACTAATTGGAGTTAATCTGGCTTCACTTAAAGCTATCAGCCTACCTCCGAAGATTGTGTGAAGTTCCGCTGCAGAATTATTGTAACAGTTCCGAGTCTGGTAATTTGTTTCATTTTGAAAGCGAGACTGATACACCAACTTAAATAGAGACACTGGCCCACAATTATAACTTGTAAAATAGTCAGCAAATAAAAGCAGCTAGCCTACATGGATATCACTCATAGTCAGGAACAGAAACACAGAAATAAAACACAATCAACTATGAAAATAAACTCTGTTTGATCATGCTTCAAAGTTTTCCTACGCTTAGCAAAAACCTTCAGGTGTAAAACAAAATTCTGAAATATACCCACAAAAAATTGTGTTAAGTGTTCCTGTGCTTATAATCCCATATAAATCATTCATTGAATATCCTCACTCCCCAAGTCCAGACTCAATAAGAAGGTCATGCCGTACCTATCCTACGTAATCCTCAATGTAGGATGCATGTTGTAGATACTTCCTGACTGAGAGTGAAATGGCACTCCTTACTATAGCCTTTCTAGTCATGGTGGCAACATTTTCTGTATCTGGCAGTGTTTGTCCCTCCCCTGGCATTTCTGGCCTAAACGAAGATCATTGCACTGCAGAGATCTTACTCTTCCAAGAGGCCAAGTAACGGACGCAGACTTCGCATTCAACATACTCGTGGTAGGTCATGAAAGAGGAGACAGAGACGAGGAGAGAAGAATCCAGAAGTGACGTGGCAGCTATTACATGCGGGAACTACTACTAGGCCTCAAGGAAATACCAAAAGAGTCTCAATGATAAGTTAGCAATATAACCCGTTGTTTTTTTTGTGAGCTGCAATTTATCATTTTATGTTCTTTAGTTGATATTGAAGTTTTGGAGAAGTAATTCCCCTGTTGTTATATATCACTTCAACAACTATTGTACGTAAATCTTTTCTCTGATTCTTTAAAATTCCTCTTTGAAGATGAAGAGATCATTTACAAGGATGAAAACGAATTCCCTCTCCTTGGGAAGATGAATACAGATCATTTTTATGTATAGTACGATCCAATGGAACACATACTAAAGGGAACCCACCAAAGAAGACGATTTGATGAGAGCACCACTCATGAATTCCCGCTAAAATAATTTTTGAAAAAAAACATTTCTGGGGGATATAGCATAAAAACGGAGTACTGGAGGTCTAACTTGTTGATCACTTTATCGCTTATAGAAAATAGAAATAGAGTAGGGGCCGACAGGAAGAAGGGAAATAGATGGAGGGGTTTGAGGAGGCGAGAGAGAGAAATCTGATATTTTTGAGATGGACGTAATCATGTCTCAGCGAATTTTATCGAGAAGGTCACAGTGCATCCTCTGGTTCTTCTCAGCACCGTCGATATAACTACAATCGGGTTGCATCGAATATGAGAAAATAGTTTATGACGCTGAATACACTGCGAAATAATTCATAGTGTCAGATATATCTATATATATATATATATGAGAAAAAAATACGTCATGTGAGAAAATAATTCAGATTGGATGCATGTGAACGTAAAATAAAAATGTCATGTCAAATTGGCTGTAAGAATATAGAAGTTCACTTAGCATAAGAGACATGAAACCTACGAAGCAACTTTCCCAGGTTTAGCTTAAGCTGTCTCTAAGTTCTTCTCATTGGGCATTTTGTAAAACACAGAGAGAGAGAGAGAGAGAGAGAGAGAGAGAGAGAGAGAGTTGCGTAATGTTTATTATCAATCAGCCAGGCTTGTGTTGGAAGGGAATTTTCCCGCTTTCTTCTTTCTTTGTGTGTTGGTCTTCCTGCAACTTCTCGGTGGCTTCCTCTTCCTTCCAGGTTTAGCTTTGGTTCTCTTGGAAATTTTGTTGCTATGCAAAGTCATTGCAAATAGGTGTAAAAAAAAAAGTGGTAGCCGCACTTAAGTCAAAACAAATGCTCCCCAAAATTCATTTTCAATTCAAAAGATGTCTGCCACTTGCTCTGTATGTGCATCTCGCTAGCTGTGTGTTAAATTTATTTGACCAAACAACCAATATATGTAAACTCTTAATGAAATAAATGACACGATATATAATAAAAGTTATATATAAATTTAATGAGCATGATAATGGTATTGGAGTTGATAGATAAAAAGGGTAAAACTCTTGAAATTTTTATTAGATTCTAGAGACGAATATTTTAAATTAAATGAAATTTAAAAGATTAAAAGCGATAGTTAGAGTTAGTAGTGATGTATATATAACAATGGGCTTCTTTGCCAAAATGTTTGAAAAACCCAAATGTACATTCAATAGTGTTTTTCCGCAAAACGGCTCACATATTTACCTCGGCTTGCGTAAAAGTACTTTTTTACTGCGTTTTCCAATGGACACAATGACTCTTGTGAGGTTAGAGATAGTTACCCAGGAAGCACAATTCCAAAGGGCTTCAAATCTTCTCATATGACATTGAGCTTGTACCAGCTTCTTCTCACCATTTGTTGGGTATTGCTTGTTGCTGTATTATTTCTGCATTCAACTTCAACCGGGTCTTTGCATCAATTTGCAGGAAATGATCCACTTTGAAGATGAAGAGATAATTTACAAGGATGAAAAGGAATTCCCTGGCCTTGGGAAGATGAATACAGATCATGTTTATGTATGGTATGATCCAATGGAACGCATATTAAAGGAAACACAAAGAAGGCGATCTGATGAGGACACCACTTTTAAGTTTGCATGTGAATTCTTCATTGCAGGAAGCACCATGCTCGTCTGAGCAAGGGCAAACATGATGATTTGATAAAAGGGTATGGAATCTGGCCAATATATACATCAGACTCACAAGAGGGGATGGTGATCCACAAATGGAATTAAAGCTGGAGAATAAAAGAAACGTTACAAGCAGAATATCCGCGTATAAATTAAGTTATGATTAATATTCCTCATAGGGGTTTTTTCTAATTCCAAAAAAAAAAGAAAAGATTGGTTGGGGCAATAGCCTCCTTAATTTTCAATTTTTTATCATTAGTGCTCTAACTTTAGATAAAGTTTCCATTTATTCCTTTAATTTTAAAATGTATCTTTTAATCATCTAACTTTAACACCTCTAGGTCATAGAATAGTCCTAGACATTAGACTCGTTTGGTAACACGGCAAAAAAGTGTTTTTACCGTTTACGTGATAATTAAACGTGTGAAGGAAATTATTTTATTGTGCGGAAAACTACCATTAAACACACGTTTAACTTTTTTAAAGACGTTGTCAAACAAACCCATTAATTATCGCTTGAGCATTTCGGATTCCTCGTCAAGGCTTTGTCATGTTTCGGACGGTATGAAGTCATGTTGACAAAATAAAATATCATCAAATTAACAAACTTGTGTTCAAAAAAAATTTGCAATAGAATGACACCAGGTCACTAGGTCATTTACGGTTCCTCGATCATATACGTTTTGTCTTGTTTCAGAAGGGCTGATTAAGTCAAGTTGACCGCATAAAATATGATTAAGTCAAGAAACCTTTGTTTGAAAAATTTGCATTTGGATTGCCCTTTTTCTATTAGTGAACTTACTTCCCTCAAGGAAGTTACCCAGAAACTTCCTGCTTTTCGCTTATAAATTGGATTTCTGTTGTCTACTCTGCACATGTCACATCGTTAATTTTGCTCTTCGTTTGCATCACTGCTAAAAAAATACCATTTAACGACGGAAAATCTGTCATGAAATGGTTATTTTCTGTCGTTAAAATCAGAGTCGCTAATATTTTTTTTCGTTAAATGAAAATTTTCTGATGGAAAATAGCCGTTTAGCAATGGAATTGTTAAATGACATTTTTTGGTAGTGTATGCGGAAAAGGTTTGATCGATCGACCTGGCCACTTAAGCTTTGTGCAGGTATGATGATCTTACCTGGCCACTTAAGCTTTGTGCAGGTATGATGATCTTCTTCCTCAATCCTTGCGTGTACTTGATTATTAACGCTGCATATACATTTACAGTCATTATTCATTGACGTCAACAATGAGGCTCTCAAAGAGAACGACATTATATATATATATATATATATATATATGAAAAAGTTAGTATTAGATCCCAAATAAGCAAGTTATTTAAGGAATGGTCTTATAAAAGAAAATATTTAATGAGAGGTCTCAATTGACAACATTATGCGTTGTGTTGACAACACCTCATGTTGTCAATATGACCTCTCTTTAAATATTTTTATTTATGAGACCATTCTTTAAATAACTTATTTATTTGGGACCTAAGATTAAATTTCCCTATTTATATATATATAGTCATTACTTAGTGTTTAGTTAATGACCCAGTTATTTGAAAATAGGCTCAAAACGAGTCGATCCATTTATATTTTACTGACATAAAGGGGCTGCATTTTGAGGCGCAACCTTTAAACTGACGGGCTCAGACAAATCTATAGGGTTTTAGGCTCATTTAATTAAAATTGCTATTCTTCTTTCTTTTTTAAGTAACTGTGATAAGATTTCTAATTTAAGCCATACATGTTATCAAAATTAAATTAAAAGAAATAAAGTTAAATTAACAATATGTTATGGATGACAATTTCAACCCTTGCACGTAAAACTGTTTTCGGTAATAGCCATATGATTTTTCCATAATAATCATATATTTAAAATGAGAAGTAAGATGATCTCCAAATGTTATGAATGTAAAAAATAAAATAGTAAAACTTACACTCCTTCTCCAATTTTGCAGTTCAACCTGTGAGCTTACGGATCACATGCCTTAGACTCATTTAACATATTTTTACTGTTTTTAATAAAATAAGTTAAGAAACTTTTAATTTAATCTTTGAAAAGTAGTTTGTATGTGAAAATAACTAAACAAGTTTGGTATGAAAAGTGAAAACTGTGAAGATCATGGATTCTATGAGTGAAAAAATACACACATAATATATGATACATACAAGAACTGAAAATAAATGTTTGATTTAGAAGAATTTCTTGTGAAACTTAAAGATAATTTAACAGTTGTTAAAATATAATGTTTAATATAAATGGAAACAATTAATGCATGGTATATAATTGATAAGAAAACAGATTTAATATAGGAAAAACTAAGACTTATTTTTTTTTTGACAAGGTTACTTATATATTGAAAATAATCAAACAAGTTTGACTTAAATTAATTTTTTATTTATTATCGGTTTAACTCTGAGTTGACTCCGGTCTGACTCAATGTTTAACCTGGGTTTAGCATGCAGTCTAAATTTCATAACCTTGAAAAATATCACCTACGTTGAATGAAGCAAGTAAGCAACCCACCGTTACTTTTTAAATTTAGTGGATCCCATATAATTCTTTTTAGATGATTATTTAATTAAAAAAATATCATCTCCCTCTCCCGCCACTTCCATCCTCACTTCTCTTGTCAATTAATTAAGGAGACGATGGCGATGGCGACCAGTAGTGGGGGTGGATTTTTAATTAAATAATCATTTAAAAATAATCATATGAGACCCACCAAATTAAAAATAATCATATGAGACCCACTAAATAATCATTTGTTGGTGCCAGCGCACATTAGACAAACGTATATAGATAATTTTACACATAAACCTTATTTTTAAAGAAATGGTATTTGTTTGTAAATTTTATTTGAAAGTAATTATCTGATAGTCGGCAAATATTTTATGCTACTCATTAAATTCATTTGATTTTTAATTTTATCATCGCAAGAATTCTATTATTTTTTTAATTTTCAAATTAATAGCTTTTTTTATTCTGTCAACTAATATTTTTGCTGTTTTTTTCTGTCTCCTTTATTGACTTTGATTTCAAAATTAAAAATTAGCAGTTTTATCATGTATTACCCGTTTGTTTTTTAATTTTATTTTGAAGGTAATTGCTTGAGTTGAAAAATATTTTATGCTACTCATGAAATTCATTATCTTTTATCATGGCAATAATTTTATAATGTGTTTTATGGATTCGAGATCTGTAATATTCAAATTATGTGTCATGTTTTTCTATCATAAAATATATTGCATTTTTTGTTTCTTCTCTTTTTCTCAATAAAATTGTGGATTCATGCAACCAGAACTTGTTGTTTGAACACTCACCATTAGAGCAAGATCAAGAACAAGACGTACACTTGGTTATTACTTGCTTCTTCTTCTTCTTCTTCTTCTTCTTCTTCTTCTTCTTCTTCTTCTTCTTCTTCTTCTTCTTCTTCTTCTTCTTCTTCAGTACGCTTGCCTCCTCGCTTTAATTCCCATTTCAAATCCATTGCGGAAAAAATTTGGACATATTTTATAATATTTGTACAAATTTTTGTCGTCATGCATACATGTTTAATCAAATTAATATAATTAATCAAACAAATTAAATGAATGTTCTTTGCGTATTGTAGGGGAAACAATGATTCAAATTTTGTCTTCATGCATAACCGACCGTTCTTAAATTAAATGGTAATTGTTTTGTCGGTATGCAACCAACTCAATCCTACGCGTCTGGTGAGAACCACTTTATTCTGTAAATTATATAACGTATTCGTTGTTTCAGTAGCATTGTGTCGACCAAAAGTTAAAAAAAAGGCTAAGAAAATCCCATTGTGCATACTTAAGAAACATTTTTCCCCCAACGGTTTACGTAAATAAAAAAAAAAGCATATTGAAATCCGTAAAATCATTTCAAAATCTATAAAATCATCTCACTATCCGTAACTTCTTTCTCCCAACAGATTCCCAAACACATACATTAAAATATCCTCACTATACGCAAAAAACAAAATTATCCAAATTTTGCAATTACGACATCAAAACAGAGGAACTAACGTTTCAAGCACCTATTTCCAATTATGAGACTGAGAATGAGAGGAGTGAGGAGAGAGATGAGGGGGAGAGACAAGAGAGAGAGAGGGAGGGAGAGGGAAAAAAGGCACATGATGAGTAAATTAAGAACATATTAAAATTTCAATTTGGTGCCAATGTATTATTTCAGTATTATGTAGATTAGAACCAAATCGCCTCTCAGTTTTGTTTGAACCAAAAGTGTGTTATTAGCCCTCTAACTTTATATAAAATTTCAATTCATTATTTTAAAAGTATCTTTTAATCATAACTCTAACACCACTAGGTTATAGAATGGTCCTAGAATATTTGGAACCATGTTTGTAAAAGTTAAATGTACGAATAACAGTGTTTTTCATAAAATGAGATAATCTTCCTCACATATTTACCTCGTTAATGGTAAAAACAGTTCATTGCATTCCCTTATCGCTTGAGCATTTCTGGTTCCTCGTCAAGGCTGTCATGTTTCGTACGGATTTATGAAGTCATGTTGACAAAATAAAATATCAAGTCAACAGACTTGTGTTTAAAAAATTTGCAATAGCATGACCCTTTCTGAATTAGCGAACTTGCTTCTCTGAAGGAAGTTACCCAGAAACTTTCTTCTTTTCGCTTATAAATTGGATTGCTGTTGTCTACACTACACATATCTCATCATCACTTTTGCTCTTAGTTTGCATGCAGAAAAGGTTTGAACCATAACCACTTAAGCTTGTGACGGTACGTATATATGATGATCTTCTTCCTCGTTCCTTGTGTTGTACCGTGGATTAATGCTTTATATATAATGTTTATGTTTGCACTCTTCATTTAATTTTGTTAACATCAATTAAAACCCTATTAATATTGTTTCTGTCCGTTTAGTGGCTACTTCTGCTTCTTCCCCAGTTATATATATACATACAAACATACATGCATGTATATATATATATGTGTGTGTATCCTCCCTTTGTAATCTACAGAACTTTGGTGTTATCTTAGTATATATATTTGTGACGCTGTATCTCATATTTTCTTTCTAATTAAGTCATATTAGCCCTGCCTATTTTGTTTAAATTTTATCACTATATTTGGGATTACTGAATTATAAATCACCAAAATGCAATTTCTAAATTCGTATGGTATTTATTTAGGATTTTCCTTAAGAAGTTATACAAGGACTAGCTAGGTTGTTTTGAATAAAAAAACTATAAGGATACGTAGACTAATTTCAAGCCGAAAATCTATAGTGATTTGACTGTTTCAAGTCAAATTTTTCAAAAAACTATAAGGATATATAGACATATATGGACTAACTAAATCAACATCTGAGAAAGTTTATTGACCAAAATTTAATGAAAGATGATGATCTCCTAAGTTTTCAAACTGTCCCCCCCCCCAAAAATTTCATAAGGTGTTGGCCTCGGCCTCGGCCTCATCACAAACAAACCCTAAACTTGGGAAAAAAAATCCCCCCTAGGCTTCCAACTTACTTGTAGCCGCCGAGAGGGAGTATGTATGCGTGCGCATGTATATTCTTTGGGATTGAACTTTCTCTGAGTTATCCAAATCGCCTATACATTTTCCGCATCATTAAACCATATTAGCACTGTTGCGTACAAGAAGAAGCTTCTTAATGGCCACCTTGTGCACTATGAATTCAGTGGATGTTTATTCCATGCTTCAAAAAACGGAAATGAACCTGCCGGTTTAATCCGGAAACTGACGAACCGGCCAC